>JAESUZ010004060.1:0-296655 GCA_017311185.1 Proteles cristata cristata
AGGGTGACTATAGTTAGCAATACCGGAGATTATTAAAAGATCTTAACAGTTCTCCACACAAGACAAAACAATTGCTGCTCTGAATGTGATGGTTGTTCACTAGGCTCACTGTGGCGATCATTTCACAATAGAGACAAATGTCAAATCATTATGTTGGACACCTGAAACTAACAAAGTGTTATGTATCCATTATATCTAAATTTTATTTTATTATATTTTATTATTGAGAGAAAGCACACATGAGCAGGGAAGGGGCAGATTTGGGGGGGACAGAGGATCCAAAGCGGGTTCTGTGCTGACAGCAGAGACCCAGATGCAGGGCTCAAACCCACAAACCCCACCTAGGTGCCCCTAAATTTTATTTTTTTAATGTTTTTATTTATTTCTGAGAGAGAGAGAGAGAGCGTGAGACAGCAGAGGGTCAGGAGAGAGAGGGAGACACAGAATCTGAACAGGCTCCAGGCTCTGAGCTAGCTGTCAGCACAGAGCCCAATGCGGGGCTCGGAACCCACAAACTGTGAGATCATGACCTGAGTCCAAGTAGGGCGAACCGACTGAGCCACCCAGGCAACCCTAAATTTTTTTTTAATTTTTTTTTATGTTTTATTTATTTCTAGGAGAGAGAGAGAGAGAGAGAGACAGCGTGAGCAGAGGAGGGTCAGAGAGAAAGGGAGTCACAGACTGAAACAGGCTCCAGGCTCTGAGCTGGCAGTCAGCCCCGACGCGCGGCTCGAACCCACGAACGGCGAGATCATGACCTAAGCGAAAGTCGGACGCTTAACCGACTAAGCCACCCAGGCGCCCCGGCAACCCTTAATTTTAAAAATTAATAAAAGTCAAGGCTTTTATTTATACTGGGCCTGGTGGCTCAGTCAGTGAAGCATCCAGCTTCAGTCCAGGTCATCATCTTGAAGGTCATGGGATTGAGCCCCACTTCGGATTTTCTGTCTCTCTGCCCCTCCCCCACTCATGCTCGTTCTCTATCGCTGGCTCTCTCAAAAAAAAAAAAACATTTTTTAAAAATTAATGAAAGTCTAAAACGGTAAAAAAAAAATAAATGTGTTTCCTCAGGTCATATAGGTAGATGCAGGCTCAGTAAGTGTGAAGACGTCACTCTCTGCAGGAGGCAGGAATGCGCCCTACCTGAGAGGCGAAGATGACCTGAGTTAGGGTAGATGAGATAGAGCTGGGGCCATAGCCAAGGAGAGAAGTTTGCCATTGAAGAAGGCATCAGGCAGCAAAGGCCGCCGTATTAACAAGTAATACCCAAATCTCACAAGTTTATTTATTTCTCACTCATGTTCGCCTTTGTCATGAGTCCATGATGAGTCTGCTCCTTCTCCCTCCCAGACTCAGGCTGAGGTAAGAGAAGTCCCTACGTTGTGCACATAGCTGGTGTCCCGGCAGAAGGAAGAGGGGGAAAGTGGGAGACTGTAGGGGGCTCCAGAGCCTTCCACGCTCAGAAGGGTCACAAATGGCTCCCACTCATGCTCCAGGGCCAAACCCAACCATGTGACGGAGCTATGTCTAAAGGATGAAGACATAGCTGCAGGAAACAGCCCTGACTCCTGGGCACCATAGCGACATCCACCACAGAGGGCCGGGCCGAAGGCAGTGGCACGTTCACAGGCAGAGGCCTGGCCCACTGAAGGGGGCACTTGCCAGGGAGATGCGTCCCACGGCCAGGGCAGGTTGGGTGCCATGGGGAAGGCCGGGGGTAGAGCACTGTCTCACTTCCATAGGGAGACTGAGCAGACCTCCACCAAGGGAACAGACCCCTTCTTACCTCCGGGAAATGTGGGCAATCCAGTCCCTCATCTGCTGAGACTCTTAGATCAGAGTCTAGGGACCAATCTTCTTTTACCCAAACAAGTCATTTGCCTAACAAAGCCCTTTGCTCTGTGTGGTGACTTCCCCTGGGGCTGTGGAACCCCAGGGTGCCAGGCTCCCCAAGGTGTCAGCCAGTGTCTTCCTTAGTGGCAGAAGAAAAATAGGCTCTCTACACCCTGTGCTCACTGAACTTGGCCTCCAGCCGCCATACCTGGGGACGTCTGTCAGAGTCCTTCATAACAGGGAGAAGCAGGAAATACCTTACTGTTAACGAAGGGGGCCAGTTACGTAAACGGCGACACACAAACGCAACAAAATAGACGCAGCCATCAAATATGACGATGTAGCTCTTCCTTATTTCTTGATACGGAAAAGTCCGTGGCATCGTGCCAAGCGAGGAAGTTCATGGCAGAATGGCTTGTGCAGGGCAGACATTTACAGTCACGAGTGCATTTAGAGATTTATGATAAGAATGTCCACCGGTTCCCATTTTCTGTGGTGGCGGCGGGACCTCAAATCCCTCTCTTTCTCAGATTTTACTTTCTTATTAATTCTTTCCCGCATTGCTTAAATTTTTTACACATAGCATGGATTTTTACAAAGACAATTAAGCTGTTTTTGTGAAGGGGGAAGCATTAAAGGGTTTTTTGAGGCAGAGAGATGCATTGTCAATATTGTTGGGTGAATAAAGCACTTATAGCACGTTCCCATTCTGGTGAGCATGTAGTAGATACGTATGTATACGAGAAGATAGTATATACACACACACAGCCCAGCAAGGGCGGATCTCAGGCCTATTCTGAAGGTCAAAGGAAGTAGTGGTCGGGGAAGCCACATCTAGACCTTCAAAGAGCACACGTACGTTGGTTGCATTTGCACCTCTAGTCACTTCCTGTGAGTCTGTGCTCTGACCACCTGTGCAGATGCTGCTGAGGGCGTCTTCTGCCCCAATTACCATATTCTCTACGTCAGCGTTACCCCGCCTCCTATGCCTACATCCCAGTGACCTTCCACAGGGCGTGTGCCCCAACCCCAGCCCCGAGCCAGGTGCCTCCCCTGCCTCGTCGATGGCGCCATCGCTGTCCTGAATGCTCAGCTGAGCTCTTGCAGTTCTGCAAAACAACAGAACAGGCCGAGTCTGTCTTCTACTCTGTGGTCAGTCCCGTGCTGGACACTCCAGTCTATAGCCTGAGAAATGATGAGGTGAAGGCTGCTTACAGAAGAGATGCCTTTGGCTAGCTGCCTTTCAACCCAGCATGGAACATTCCAGCCCAGCCCTACTGTGGTAGCCACCACCTAAAGCACGGATAATAGCAACACTTAGATAGAGTTAAATGCGTGCCAACTCTTTTTTTTTTGTTTTGTTTTAAGTAATCTCTACACCCAACATGGAACTTGAACCCATGACCCCAAAATCATGAGTTGCACGCTCTTCTGACTGAGCCAGCCAGCCACCCCGAGCACTATTTTAAAAGCTTTACACTATCTACTCATTTTATCTTACAACAACCATATGAAATGGATACTATTATTATCCCTGGGAGTCTGAGGCACAGAGAGACTGAGTAACATGGCCCAAGGTCACACAGCTAATAAAAAAGCAGAGCCAGAATTTGAATCCAGGTAGTCTGGCTCCAGAGGTAACGTTCCCAACCAATGCACTGTATTGCCCCTTTCTGATGGCTGCATCTTCACAAACAGACAAGGGGCACAGTTTTTCCTGAATTCATACGTCCTAGGGAAGGACCGGATTATGGAACTATGCAGTGGTACAGAGGACTAGGGCCTTGGCACACCTGAGTTCATGCTATCTCAGAGTTACTCTGTCTCTTGGCATCTCTGTGATATCGAGTCAAGGCACACAACCCCCTGACCCTCAGTTTTCCCAAGTGAAAACAGGGTACAAACACCATTCTCAAGTGGTTATTGTAAGGTTCCCATGAGGGTGGAGAGGGTCACAAACAATTATTCAAACACCATCATTTTCCTTTCTTCCATGGAGAAACCTCTTCATAAGAACAAACTTTTTAAATAAAAAAATTGTATTTACTTAGAAGCATTCAGTGTCAACAAAACAGCTGCAACTTTTTTTTTTGCAATTACAGAGTGGTTTTCAGTCAACAGAACAATAATTATTTCATAGAAGCCACATCCAAGACAACTGAAAATGAACAAACTCCCATCCCTATATATAACTCACTTGTGCTGTGCTCCAGCAAAAACCTGCTTTAAATTTCCCTGCAGGTGGGGCGCCTGGGTGGCTTAGTCGGTTAAGCGTCCGACTTTCGCTTGGGTCATGATCTCGCGGTTCGTGGGTTCGAGCCCCGGGTCGGGCTCTGTGTCGGGCTCTGTGCTGACTGCCAGCTCAGAGCCTGGAGCCAATTTCGGAGTCTGTGTCTCCCTCTGTCTCTGACCCTCCCCTGCTCACGCTGTCTCTCTCTCTCTCCTAGAAATAAAAAAATAAATAAATAATAAATAAATAAATAAATAAATAAATAAATAAATAAATAAATAAATTTCCCTGCAGGTTTACAACCCCCATAAGGTACCAGGCAAGGTTAGTGGCTATTGAAAATACCACCAGGGGGCGCCTGGGCGGCTCAGTCCATTAAGCGACTGAGTCCTGATCTCTGCTCAGGTGGTGATCTCACATTGGTGAGCTGGAGCCCAGCATTGAGTGCAAAGCCGGCTTGGGATTCTCTGTCTCCCTCTCTCTCTGTCCCTCCCCTGCTCTCTCTGTTTCAAAATAAATAAATAAACAGGGAAGGGAAGGGAAGTGGAGGAGAAGGGAGGGGAGGGAGGAGAGGGGGAGCCCCAACTCTAAGCACTTCTTAGAATACTCTGAGAGGGACACCCCGGTGGCTCAGTCCGTTCAGCATCCAACTTCAGCTCAAGCCATGATCTCACAGTTCACGAGTATGAGTCCTGCAATGGGCTCTGCTCCAAATGTGGAGCCTGCTTGGGATTCTGTCTTCCCCCACTCTGTCTGCCCCTCCTCTGCTTGTGCTCTCTCTCTCTCTCTCTCTCTGAATATTTAAATAAACTTTTTAAAAAAGGAATGCTCTGAGAAGCTGACTGCAGCATCTGGGTGCAAGTCTGCACAAAGAATGCATATGATGATATTTTGCCTCTTGGCTTCTTACAATCGCCTTTGCCCATGTTTAATTATTTTCCTCAGCGAGGCACAGAGGCACCCAGTGCCCGTCTGGCTCTCGCTTGCCCCAGGACTGCCTCTATGGAACTCAATGTACTGCCAAGACCAAATATTTTTATACATTAGTACTTTTTAAGAATGAGATGGTATCATGTAGCTCTGATATTAAATAGCATTTAGTTGAATCACCAGAAAGTTCTTTGTTTTCTCCTTACCTCTTACAATTACATCAAGATAGATGTCTCTACTTAGCTAGCTTGACTTAAAACCTTCCTTAACCCAGGGGTGCCTGAGTGGCTTAGTCAGTTAAGTGACTGACTTTGTGATCTCACGGTTTGTGAGTTCAAGCCCTGTGTCGGGCTCTGTGCTGACAGCTCAGAGCCTGGAGCCTGCTTTGGATTCTGTGTGTCTCCCTCTCTCTCTGCTCCTCTCCTATTCATGCTCTCTCTCTCTCTCTTTCTCTCAAAAATAAATACATTAAAAAGACTTTTTTTTAACCTTTCTTAATCCAGTCTCCTTTTTTAAAAGAGAGAGCAAGCCTTAGCACTTAACTGTAACTAGCTAGTATTTAGTAATGTTATGTTGGGGCACCTGGGTGATTCAGTTGGTTAAGTGTCCAGCTCTTGATTTCGGCTCAAGTCATGATCTCATGGTTTGTGAGTTTAAGCCCTGCATCAGGCTCTGCACTGACAGTGAGCAGCTTGCTGGAATCCTCTCTCTCCCCCTCTTTCTCTGCTGCTCCCCCACTCATTCTCTGTCTCTCTCTCAAAAATAAATAAACTTTTAAAAAGTTTTTTTTAATAATGTTATGTTACTTTCATTTCTATTTATTTTGTTGCTTCTTAGTTTATCCTGATAAAAATTATGTTTTGATTTAAAAATTGCTTAGAAAAGTCCAATCTTTAAAAATCATAATCCACGTGATGCACAAGGCAAAACATCACAAAGGACATAAAGGAATGACTTTAGAAGCACTGATCTACATCATTTAGATTTTTGAAACATTTTCTCATTCATTCATTCTTTTTTAAATTTTTAATGTTTATTTATTTCTGAGAGACAGAGAGACAGAGCACGAGCAGGAGAGGGGCAGAGATGGAGACACAGAATCTGAAGCCGGCTCCAGGCTCCCAGCTGTCAGCACAGAGCCCGACACGGGGGCATGAACCCACTAACTGTGAGATCATGACCTGGGCCGAAGTCAGACACTTAATCGACTTAGCCACCCAAGTACCTCTTCTCATTCATTCTTTTACTTGATCTTCATCGAATGCTGTAAGATAGGTAAGCCAGGTATCATTACCCCCATTTGACACATAACCAAAATCATAATAAGTAATCTGAGGGGTTGAACTGCCCAGCTCTGAGTCCCACTAGACCACCATAAAATAGCATAGAGCAGAGAACCTAGGCGCCCTGAGGATTCATGGTGGAATTCCGGGAACACACTTCTCAACTTCATTTCAGAAAACATGCAAGCGCTTGATCTTCGTGCCTACCGGCTGCCCTCTCCCTGCCTTTCCTGTTTAGTCTCTTCCAATAGGGTCTCCCTTGCCTCCAAATGCCCCTCCTCTAACTCAGACCTCTGGAAAACACACACAGGGCTAAATCCCTCCTCTTCCAGGAAGCCATGTAAATCTGCTAGGAATTGCCTTCCCCAACTAGCAGCTTTAACAGTGTAACGTCCAAAGGTTTTTTTTGTTTTTTTTTTCAGTGCTCATCCCCACAAGTGTCCTCCTCCATGCCCACCCCTCCTCCCCCCCACATCCACCAGTCCTCAGTTTTTGTCAGCATTCAAGAGTCTCTCATGGTTTGCCTCTCCCCCTTTCCCCCACCATTTCCGCCCTTCTTCTCCCCCTTGGTCCTCTGTTAAGTTCCTCCTAATCCTCCTATACGTGCACACATATGATATTTGTCTTTCTCTGCCTGACTTATTTCGCTCAGCATAACACCCTCAAGGTCCATCCATGTTGCTACACATGGCCAGATTTCATTGTTTCTCATTGCCATGTAGTATTCCATGGTATAGATAAACCACATCTTCTTGATCCATTCATCTGTTGATGGACACTTAGGCTCTTTCCATGTTTTAGCTATTGTGGAGAGTGCTGCTATGAACATTGGGGTACATGTGCTCCTATGCCTCAGCATTTCTGTATCCCTTGGGTAAATTCCTAGCGGTGCTATTGCTGGGTCATAGGGGAGTTCTATTGTTAGTTTCCTGAGGAACCTCCACACTGTTTTCCAGAGGGGCTGTACCAGTTTACATTCCCACCAACAGTGTAGGAGGGTGCCCGTTTCTCCACATCCTCGCCAGCATCTAGAGTTCTCTGATTGGCTCATTTTAGCCACTCTGACTGGCGTGAGGTGGTATCTCAGTGTGGTTTTGATTTGTATTTCCCTGATGAGGAGCAATGCTGAGCATCGTTTCATGTGTCTGTTGGCCATCTGGATGTCCTCTTTGGAGAAGTGTCTGTTCATATCTTCTGCCCATTTCTTCACTGGGTTGTTTGTTTTTCGGGCGTGGAGTTTGGTGAGTTCCTTATAGATTCTGGATATCAACCCTTTATCTGATATGTCATTTGCAACTATCTTTTCCCATTCCGTTGGTTGCCTATTAATTTTCTGGGTTGTTTCCTTGGCTGTGCAGAAGCTTTTAATCTTGATGAGGTCCCAACAGTTTATTTTTGCTCTTGATTCCCTTGCTTTTGGGGATGTGTCAAGTAAGAAGTTGCTGCGGTGGAGGTCAAGGAGGTTGTTTCCTGCTTTCTCCTCTAGGGTGTTGATAGTTTCCTGTCTCACGTTCAGGTCCTTTATCCATTTTGAGTTTATTTTTGTGCATGGTGTGAGAAAATGATCTAGTTTCATTCTTCTGCATGTTGCTGTCCAGTTCTCCCAACACCATCTGTTAAAAAGGCTGTCTTTTTTCCATCGAATATTCTTTCCTGCTTTGTCAAAGATTAGTTGGCTGTATACTTTTGGGTCCACTTCTGAGTTCTCAATTCTGTTCCATTGGTCTTTGTGTCTGTTTTTGTGCCAATACCATACTGTCTTGATGATGACAGCTTTGTAGTAGAGGCTAAAGTCTGGGATGGTGATCCCTCCCGTTTTGGTTTTATTTTTCAGGATTACTTTGGCTATTCGGGGTCTTTTGTGGTTCCATACAAATTTTTGGATAGTTTGTTCTAGTTTTGAGAAGTATGCTGGTGCAATTTTGATTGGAATTGCATTGAATGTGTAGAGTGCCTTAGGTAGTAATGACATCTTAACTATATTTATTCTTCCTATCCATGAGCATGGAATGTTTTTCCATTTCTTTGTGTCTTCTTCAATTTCCTTCATAAGTTTTCTATAGTTTTCATCATACAGATCTCTTGTATCCTTGGTTAGGTTTATTCCGAGGTATTTTATGGTTTTTTGTGCAATTGTGAATGGGATCGGTTTCTTGATTTCTCTTTCTGTTGCTTCATTGTTGGTGTATAAAAATGCAACTGATTTCTGTACGTTGATTTTGTACCCTGCAACTTGGCTGAATTCTTGGATCAGTTCTAGTAGGCTTCTGGTGGAGTCTGTCGGGTTTTCGATGTAGAGTATCATGTCATCTGCGAAGAGTGAAAGTTTGACTTCCTCTTTGCCAATTCTGATGCCTTTGATTTCCTTTTGGTGTCTGATGGCTGATGCTAGGACTTCCAGCACTATGTTAAACAGCAGTGGTGAGAGTGGACATCCCTGTCGTGTTCCTGATCTCAGGGGGAAAGCTCTCAGTTTTTCCCCGTTGAGGATGATGTTAGCTGAAGGCTTCTCATAGATGGCTTTGATGATGTTTAAGTAGGTTCCTTCTATCCCAACTTTCTCGAGAGTCTTTATTAAGAAGGGATGCTGTATTTTGTCAAATGCTTTTTCTGCATCTATTGACAGGATCATACGGTTTTTATCTTTTCTTTTATTGATATGATGTATCACATTGATTGATTTGCGAATGTTGAACCAGCCCTGTAACCCAGGAATGAATCCCACTTGATCTTGGTGGATGATTCTTTTTATATGCTGCTGGATTCGATTTGCAAGGATCTTGTTGAGAATTTTTGCATCCGTATTCATCAAGGATATTGGCCTGTAGTTCTCTTTTTTTGCTGGATCTCTGTCTGGCTTCGGAATCAGTGTGATGCTGGCTTCATAAAATGAGTCCAGGAGTTTTCCTTCGCTTTCTATTTTTTGGAATAACTTGAGAAGAATTGGGATTAATTCTGTTTTAAATGTCTGGTAGAATTCCCCAGGGAAGCCATCAGGTCCAGGGCTCTTATTTGTTGGGAGATTTTTGATCACTGATTCAATTTCTTCACTCGTTATGGGTCTGTTCAGGTTTTCTATTTCTTCCCGTGTGAATTTTGGTAGTGAGTGTGTGTTTAGGAATTTGTCCATTTCTTCTAAGTTGTCCAATTTGTTGGCATATAATTTTTCATAGTATTCCCTGATAATTGCTTGTATTTCTGAGGGGTTGGTTGTAATAAGTCCATTTTCATTCATAATTTTGTCTATTTGGGTGCTCTCTCTTTTCTTTTGGATAAGTCTGGCTAGAGGTTTGTCAATTTTGTTTACCTTTTCAAAAAACCAACTCTTGGTTTCATTGATCTGTTCAATTGTTTCTTTGGTCTCTATGTTGTTTATTTCTGCTCTAATTTTTACTATTTCTCTTCTTCTACTGGGTTTAGGGCGTTCTTGTTGCTCTGCCTCTAGTTCCTTTAGGTGAGCTGTTAGATTTTGGACTTGCGCTTTTTCTAATCTCTTGAAATAGGCCTGGAGAGCAATGTACTTTCCTCTTAGGACTGCCTTTGCCGCATCCCATAGATTTTGAATTGTTGTGTTTTCATTTTCATTTGTTTCCATATATTTTTTAATTTCATCTCTAATTGCCTGATTGGCCCATTCATTCTTTAGAAGGGTGTGCTTTAACCTCCATGTTTTTGGAAGTTTTCCAGACTTCTTCCTGTAATTGATTTCAAGTTTCAAAGCATTGTGATCTGACAGTGTGCATGGTATGATCTCTATTCTTTTATATTTATTGAGGGCTGCTTTATGTCCCAGTATGTGATCTATCTTGGAGAATGTGCCATGCGCACTTGAGAAGAAAGTAAATTCCCTGGCCTCAGGATGTAAAGTTCTAAATATATCCGTCAGATCCATCTGGTCCAATGTGTCTTTCAAGTCCATGATTTCTTTAGTGATTTTCTGTCTGGTTGACCTATCCATTGCTGTAAGCGGAGTATTAAAGTCCCCTGCTATAAGAAACCAAAGGTTTCTTATGATGAAGTCTGTCTGTAGGAGTCAGAGAAGTTTCCCAAGACCAGTTATGTTGAAGTTAGGGCTAGACTGATAACGAAGAGATTTTTCAGGCTGACCAAAGGATCAGGGAGAAGTCCATACGTCCTGAATTGTAATGGAATCATATTTTTTAAAGGCTGGAAAGGGTTCACACTAGTGTGAGGCTCCATGAAGGCAATGGAGATCCAGGCAAATTCCCTCTTTCTGTCCCAGCGTCTTCAGTAAACAAGTTCTGCTATGGGTTAAATTGTGTCCCCCTAAAATTGATGCGTTGAAGCCTTAACCCCTAATACCTCAGAACATGACTCTATTTAGAGATGGAGCCTTTAAAAGATGATTCAATTGGGGTGCCTGGGTGACTCAGTCAGATAAGCGTCCAACACTTGATTTCAGCTCAGGTCATGCATGATCTTGCAGTTCATGAGTTCAAGTTCATCAGGCTCCGCGTTTTCAGTGCAAAGCCTGCTTAGGATTCTCTCTCTCTCTCTCTCTCTGTTCCCCATCTCTGCTCATGCTCACTCGCTGTCTCTCAAAATAAATATAAACATTAATGAAAAATTAAGTGTTACCTTCATATCACAGTTTTTCTTGCTAAAAGAAAACCATCCGTACATACCTCTCTGGTAAACGTGAGAAGAGAAAATAGGGACTTACAAGTGACATGTTTCCAATCAGAGCACCAGTGCCTAGGACAATGCCTGGCCCACAGAAGATGTTCGGTCAACACTCTCTGAACACATGAAGATAGCAATTTATCTTTTCGATGTGAAAAAACATCCAGAGGGATCTAATATGAGCTCCCCACCAAAATCGTACGTCCGTGCAGAAAGAACAAAACCTAATTTTGTCATCCATTGAAGGTATCTGAGTAGGCCTAGTAGGCATTTGAGTATGCAACCCTTGGCCCACGGGGGAGATTCTTAACTCCTTAGTGTTGCCTTACAAGCCTGTCCCAACCTAACTTTCGAGGGAACACTCACCCCACAGTTCCCACCAAACACCTGCCCCACAGCCACAGCTCATGACCTGGGCTGGCCTGAACCAACCATGCATGTTCACATAGCTCATGCTTTGCTCCCCTGCTCCGGGAACGTGCTATCCAACCCTCAGTCAGCCTGCCTGGCGGATCCGTCTGGTTACCATTCTAGTCCCAGCCTAAACATAATCTCTTCTGGGAAACTTCTCTGACTCCGACAGAGAGAATTTCTCGTTCCTTCCTCTGTGCTGTGGTTTGCCTTTGTTAAAGAAACAAGTACTGCTGAGTAGGAAAAAAAAAAAAAAGGAAACCTTTACTTTTAAGCAGGAAGCCCCAGTCCAGCACCGTCGAGGAAAAGGGGAAGAAGAAGGAGTGGTTTCCTAAGGCCAGGAGACCATGGTAGAAAACATGTTTTTACCCCATGAGATGTGAATCCCTGGAGTACATTGTTTTGGGTTATTTTTTAACCTTATATTCCCGTTGGCCAGCCCCTGGCCTGGTGTTTGATACTATCCAGAGATACTGTTAGATTCCCTTTTTTTTTTTAAGTTTATTTCTTTATTTTAAATGGGAGAGAGAGCATGAGTGGGGTAGGGGCAGAGATAGAGGGAGACAGAACTCTAAGCAGTCTCCGTGCTGTCAGTGCAGAGCCTAAGTGGGGCTCAAGCCCACCAACCGCAAGATCATGACCTGAGCAGAAATTGAGAGCCGATGCTTAACCGACTGAACCACCTAGAAGCCCCTAGATTCTTTTTTTTTTTTTTTAAGATTGCTTGCTTGCTTGCTTGTTTTAATAATTTCTATACCTATGTGGGGCTTGAACTCCCAATCCTGAGATCGAGAGCTGCCGCCAGGTGCTCCTGCCCTTTTTTTTAAAGTTTATTTATGAGAGTGTTAGATTCTTGCTAATTGCCCGGCTTACACGGGGCAATGGAGCAAAGCGCCCCGCACAGCATCTGACACGTAATAGAAGCTCGGAACTCATAGCTCTTCTCCGAGACTGAATAATGGGTAGGAATCTTTCTCCCAAGAGCAGGGAGGGACGCCCCCAATGTCACAGAGCTGCATCTTTCTGGTAAGGAGCTGATACCCCTCACTCCGAAGCACCAAGCTGCACCTGTCGGCCCTGTTGCCACACAGCAGGGAGTCTCGAAGCATCCATGGGTCCTCCTCCTTGAAACGGCCCCCCCACGGACCGTGCACACCCCTCTCCTCCCACCACCGTGCACGGAAGCGAAGCGGGGAGGGACAGTTCACGGTCGCATTGAATCGTAGATTTTTATTGTTGCCTTCCTGCTGTGGAGAAGGTCACAGGGTTAGAAAACTGCCCTGTCGGGACTCAGTCAGAGCCTGTGGGCTCTGGAGCACAGGCTCCTTCCATAGCTCTGGACATGCGTCACCCTGTCATCTCTCTGACCCCCAGCTCTGTTCCTTTGAAGGCTCTGCTCCCACTGAGTCCTCTACAGAGCCATTTATAATCATGTTAAGTGTGCATGCTTTGTGTCTCCGCTAGACTGTGCACTCCCTAAGGGCAGGGAGTGGGGAGCTCAAGGAAATCTGGTTGGAAAGTGACAGAATTGGCCCACAGCGTGCTCCCCCTGCACACCAGGAGACCTGGCCTTTGCCTCAACAAATCTGGGGGCAGGTCTGTTTTTACCCCCTCGAGAAAACCCCATCAGCTTCCACCAGCTTCCTTCTCAGGGACTGATGGCTGCCAAACAATTGCAGAGTTTGATCTGACCAGGAGCTTCTAATGAGCTCCAGGACTGCGCCAGAGGGCCCCGGGGACAGAAGAAGACAGCCCTCTGTGGACCAGTCCCCTTTCTAGAGCTTTCTCCCAGAGGGCTTGTCTCCAGCTGGGAGCAGTCTCCCCTGGGGCTCTGGGAGGGTAAGTCCCACCTCTGAAGTAGAGCTCCTTCTCTCCTCACCAGGATGAGTTCAGACAGGCTCAGGAATTCAGGGAGAAAGCTCATGAGTCACTGATTGTCTGGAAAGAGCCAGGGAATGGAAGAGGGTGGAACAGTTTCCTCTGCTGTGTCAGCATCCACACCCTCCTTCCTGACCCCTGTCTAAGGATGTCCAGAGTCCATCCTAGGCGCAGGCCAGGGTCTCTTAACCTTGACTTTATTAACATTTGGGGCTGGATAATTCTTTGTTGGGGAGGGGGTGGCTTGTTCCATGTACCCAAGAACGTTTGGTAGCATCCTGGACCTCCACCTGAGATGCCGGGAGCCCACCACCCTCTATGCCCTAGTGTGCCAACAAAATATGTCTCCAGACACTGCCACGCATCCCCTGGGAGTCCAGGGGGAGTCAGCCCCATGAAGACCCCGGCCTTATCAAGATTGCCAGCTCCCCTCCCTGCCTTACCAAGAACATGGGGGCGAGGATCTCCACCTTCCTTCTGTCGTCTCCTGCACCTGCCTCTCTCTCTCCTAGCAGTTCCTGGAGATTATCCTTCGGGCCATAATCACATCAGGGCTTTACTGCTATTTTGAGGGCAGCTGGAGAGAAGAAGTAATGATCACAGAGAAGGAATCAAGTTCCCAGAGCTAGTTGCTTTTGTAAAAAAATGTAAGGGATCAGAAAGAAAACCACATGCCCAAAATGGTGTCCCTTAGGCCAAGTCACCAAACCAGGGATTACTACCTCACCTAACTGCAGTTTCAACCTCCTCCATAAATAGAAGCCTTAATGGGTCAGTCGGGAATTTCCTGGGCAGCACCAGTGAGCTAATCTGTCCCAAGGGCACTCTCCATTCCCCAGGGGAAGATGAGGTCATCTGCATGATAAGAGCCCCTTCCAGTCCCACTAATAGATGGTGACCTTGACTGAAACAATCCTTTCTTTTCCTAATAACTTCCTTGTCCTACATTTCTTCCTATTAAAACAAAAAACAAAAAACAAAAAACTTCCATTTGGGATGCCTGGGTGGCTCAATTGGTTGAACATCTGATTCTTGATCTTGGCTCAAGTCATGATCTCACGGTTTGTGAGTTCAAGCCCTGCACTGGGCTCTGTGTTGACTGTGGAACCTGCTTGAGATTCTTTCTTTCTCCCTCTCTCTCTGCCCCTCTCCTACTTGTTCTCTCTCTCTCTCTCTCTCTCTCTCTCTCTCTCTCTCTCTCTCTCTCTCAAAATAAATGAATAAGCTTAGGGACGCCTGGGTGGCTCAGTCGGTTAAGCATTGGACTTCGGCTCAGGTCATGATCTCACGGTCTGCGGGTTCCAGCCCCACATTGGGCTCTGTGCTGACAGCTCAGAGCCTGGAACCTGTTTCAGATTCTGTGTCTCCATCTCTCTCTGCTCCTGCCCTGCTTGTACTCTCTCTGTCTCAAAAATAAAATTAAAAAATTTAATAAAATAAAATAAAATAAATAAATAAATGAATAAGCTTAGAAAAATTTTTAACCCTTCTATCTTGTACAGCTCCTCAGAGCTCCCCTCCACTTCCTATATGGGCTGCTGCCCCATTCACAAATCACTTAATAAAGTCAATTAGACCTTCACATTTACTGAGTTGGAATTTTTTAAAGTTATTTTTTTATGTAATCTATGTATCCAATACCGGACTTGAACTCACAACCCCAAGCCCCTCCCACGGACCCACCCAGTAAGGCCATCTTTTAAATGAAGGTATTACAGGGGTGGGCGCCTGGGTGGCTCTGTCAGTTAAGCGTCCACTCTTGATCTTATCTCAGGTCTTGATGTCACTGTCGAGTTCAAGCCCTGAGCTGGGTGTGAAGCCTACTTAAAAAAAAAAAATGAAGATGTAACTGATCTATAACACTGTCTACAATTAAGATGAGCAATGGGTTGATTTGGGATACTAACACATTGCATTATGATTATCATCACAGCATTGGCTAACAGCTCTGCCTAACCCTAACCTGTAGATAACATCACACAGTTATCATTTCTTGTTTGTGGCGAAAGATCTAGTCTCTTAGCAGCTTTAAATACAACACAGTGTTGGGGCACCTGGGTGGCTCAGTTGGTTAATCGTCCGACTTCAGTTCAGGTCATGATCTCACGGTTCATGAGTTGGAGCCCCACATCAGGCTCTGTGCTGACAGCTCAGAGCCTGGAGCCTGTTTCAGATTCTGTGTTTCCTTCTCTCTCTGACCCTCCCCTGTTTATGCTATCTCTCTCTCTCTCTCTCTCTCAGAAATAAATTTTTAAAAAAACATTGAAAAATAAATAAATAAATAAATAAATAAATAAATACAGCACAGTGTTGTTGACCATAATCACCATGCTAAGCATTGTGTCTCCAGGACTTAATCATCTTTCACCGCAAGCGTTGTGCCCTTTGACCTACATCTCCTAAATTTCCTCACCCCCTCAGAACAATAATTCATGAATCAGCAGCATCCCTCCAGCAAGTAGAAGAACTCTGAGAAGGTGTACACAATAGAAGGTTTTTCCCCAGCAGAAACAGGGAGGCACAAAGAGCATTTAAGAAAATAAAGGACTGTTTCAGGTCATCTTTCCTTCAGGGGAAGAGAAGCATCTATCTTTCCAGACTGGTTAAAGGCCACATTCCTGCCACTAAATTTTGGTTTGCTGTCCTGAGAGCAAGTGACTCCATTTTGGGCATTTTGAAAAAATGTCTGTTTATCTGTTTATTTATTTGAGAGAGAGAGAGAAAGAGGAATGAGGGGGAAGGGCAGAGAGAGAGGAAGACAGATAATCCGAAGCAGGCTTCACACTCATGACCATGGGATCATGACCTGAGCCAAGATCAAGGGTCAGACACTCAACTGACTGAGTCACCCAGGTGCCCCTTTTTATTCTTTTAAACACAAGTTATAGGAGTGCCGGGGTGGTTCAGTCAGTTAAGTGTCTGACTTTGGCTCAGGTTATGATCTCACCATCATGATCTCATGGATGTGAGATGGAGCCCTGAGATAGCCTCGAGCTGAATATGGAGCCTGCTTGGAATTCTCTCTCTCCCTTTCTCTCTGCCCCTCGTTGGATTCTCTTTGTCTGCTGCTCACTCACTCATGCTCACTTTCTCTCAAAAATAAATAAATAAACTTTAAAAAACGTTTTTAGGAAAAGATAAGATTGTTTCAGGCAAGGTCACCTTCCTTTTAGGGGAAGAGAGGAGGGTCTATCTTTCTAGAATGACAGATTAAAGATCACATTCCTGGAGCAAGTGACTCCATTTGGGGCCCTTTTTTAAAAAAAAAAAAAATTTTTTTTTGAGAGGGAAAGAGAGAACGAGTGGGGGAGGAGCAGAAAGAGAGGGGAAAGAGATCCCAAGCAGGCTTCCTGCTCAGCTTGGAGCCTGACTCGGGCCTCAATGTGAGATCATGACTATAATAAGATCATAACCTGAGCTGAAATCAGGAGTCAGTCACTTAACCAACTGAGCCATCCATGTGCCCCTCCTTTTATTTTATTTTTTTTAACTTGAGAGAGAGAGAGAGAGCACGCGCGTGCGCATGAGCAGGGGAGAGAGGCAGAGGGAGAGAGAATCTTAAGCAGGCTCCATGCTCAGTGCACAACCCAATGTGGGGCTGAATTCCACGACCCTGGGATCATGACCTGAGCTAAAATCAGGAGTTGGTTGCTCAACTGACTGAGCCACCCGGGACCCCCTTTTACGGTCTAAACTCAAGTTATAAGGTCACCAGGTGGCTCAGTTAAGTGACCATTGACTTCGGCTTAGGTCTTGATATCACAATTAGTGAGATCCAGCCCCAGTCGGGCTCTTCGCTGTCAGTGTGGAGCCTACTTGGGATTCTCCCTGCCTCTCCCCTGCTCGCACTCTCTCTTTCTCCTTCAACAGAAATACAATGAACATTCAAAAATAGATAAAAAAACAAACACAAGCTGTAAGTCCAGAAGTAAAGAGGGTCCTGTGGAAATCAGCCTTGTCTCACTTGGCAACTGCCTCAGGGAGGGCTATTACTGTTTTCTCAGGCAATGCAGAATCAGTGCCCTGAGACCACAGATGGACAGGCTCACCATGCAGTCAGGGAGGCTGGGGGGCGGGGGGGGGCCGGGGTATGTGTGTGTAAATCCCAGTTGTTTCCCAATCAGTGCCCTCAGTGACCTAGCTGTCGCTAGGTTTGTAAACCAGCCAGGCACACGAGGAGATCTTGCATTGCTTTTTTCGCAGTTTCAGCCCTGTGTTTGCAGCGGAAGAGGGTCTGCCTCAGAGAACACATAGACGCGCTTGAGTCATTTCTGTGGCGTGAGCTGGGAATTTAAATTCCTGAGCTCATTCTTTTATTCTACCACTGCGTCCAGAGGCACTCAGAGCAGCCAACCAGTGTCACTATACTTCTTAATTTTCCAAAATGCTCAAAAGTATCACCTACAAAGTTACTTAGCTCCTTGCTTGTTATGAGTGGTTGATTAGGAGTAACCAATGCAGACATTTTTGTGCATCTCTGTAAACAGTTGCCGCATGGACCACCAGAGCTCTGGTTTACTTCTGGAGATGGAGTCCCTAGTATCTTTAAATCTGATCAGATAAGCCAGTTCCAGGGGCCCTTGGGTGGCTCAGTCAGTTAAGCATCTGACTTCGGCTCAAGTCATGATCTCACAGTTTGCGGGTTCAAGCCCCGCGTCGGGCTCTGTGCTGACAGCCAGCTCAGAGCCTGGAGCCTGTTTCATATTCTGTGTCTCCCTCTCTCTCTGACCCTCCCCTGCTCACGCTGTCACATTCTCTCTCAGAAATATAAATAAATAAATAAATAAATAAATAAATAAATAAGTTTAAAAATAAAGCCAGTTCCAGAAACTCCAGAACCAATTCAGAAAATTTATTCTTAACATTCTGTTCCTCTAGAACCACTCTTGGTACCCAAATCAGTATTCTCCAGCGTTCTCCAGAGGAGCAGAACCAAGAAGATCTCCACCCTCTCTCAATCTGTGTGTGTGAGTGAGTGTGTGTGTGTGTGTGTGTGTGTGTGTGTGTGTGTGTGTGTGTGTGTGTTTGTAGACACCCATCCTCCAAGAAGGTATCTGTAACTCAGGGGACAAATACCCCTGCTCCATCCAAAACAACAACACCCCCTCCCTGGGCAGATAAACAGGGAGCTTCTAGGAATCTGTCCTAGAAGCTTCTAGGTTATCTCTCTGGCCCTTTTCATAGGCTTGGACCTCAGACATTGCACTCCACACCCTGTGGCAGGAAGAAAGTTATAAATCTTTAGGCTGTAAATTAGCTTAACTCCACCCTATGCACAGATTATCCCAAGTCAGATGAGTCTACCCAGGCCTTACACACCCTGCTCTTTTCCCTGGAGCTCAATATGCTTACCACTAGACCAGCTTAAGACTTCAGATCCACAGGGCGCTGTGACCCTTGCCTTGTGTGCCATTATCTATTAACTAACCTATCATCTGGATCTGCTTCCTGGAAGACAGATAAAGTGCTCAGTTTCACTGAGCACCTCTCTTTGATTCATAAATCCCCAAGCCTTTTGGACAAATTCCTAGTCAACGCACCAGGCCTAGGATTGGGACCTTGATGGAGATTTATAATCTCTCTTTATGGATGGGGTATTCCCCATTCCTTCTGCACAGATGTGCATTTTGAAATAAACTCTTCTTAAAAAAAAAAAAAGAAAGAAAGAAAGAAATCAACTCTTCTTGGCTCAAAGACCTTGCAGGGGCTTAGATGGAAAAAGACAGAGAAATGCTGAGTCTGCTGGGGTGCCTGGGTGGCTCAGTCAGCCAAGCATCTGACTCTTGATATCAGCTCGGGTCATGATCCTGATGTTCATGAGACTGAGGCTTGGGTAGGGCCCACATGTGGAGCCTAGCTGGGATTCTCTCTCTTTCTCTCTCTGCCCCTCCCCAGCTTGTGCGTGTGCTCTCTCTCTTTCTCAAAATAAATAAATTTAAGAAAGAAAGGAAGGAAAAAAAGGAAAAAATGCTGAGGCCAAGACCAGCCAAAGAGAAAAAAATTTCAAAATTTTACAAATTTTTTCTCACTGGAAATGTTCCCAGATAATCATTCAGTAGCTTTAAAACAAAAAAGCAAACAAATAAACTTTATATCCCTAGTGCATGAAACCTGGCATTTAGTGGCATCTCTATACCTACATATATGAGTTCGTTGTGGGTGCCGAACACAGCCCAGACCCTGGAGGTCTGAGAGGTCTCCATGTTTATAGCTCAGGAAGGGATGACCCCTTATCTGCTGTTTTTCAATGTCCTAACCCTTTATCCATAGTGGTCTGGGAAACAGCCAGATTCATGGCTCCCAAGGTCAGTTCCAGCATTCTGCCTTTCCAAGTGCATGGTCCAGACTCCCCTCCCAGGATGACCATTAAAGGCCCAGGCCTCGACTGTGAAGAAAGACCCTATCCAGTCTCCTTCCCCTTTGAACCATTGTTCAAGTTCCATCACTATTCTGGCATTGAGAAGACTCTTCAATTCCAGCCCATCAGGATTTCCTTTCCTTACATCTGAGCTCAGTCATATCTTTTGAGTTACTTTGTGATTTCTTTCCCCTTATATATCTATACATGAGATGGGAAGGAGTCTCTGTTTCTACTGCGAAAGTAACCACATGAGGTTTAAGGTGGAGTTGCTCATGCTAAGCCCATGGCAGCAAACCAAAACTTGGTTAAGTGCTATGCTTGGCTCTGCCAGAAAAGGGTCATCCATTCATCACTTGCCTACTCAAAACAAATTACCTGATCCACCTCCATGACTTCTCTTTTCTGCACTTACAGAAAGTAACCCTGCTTTGACCAGTCAGCAAGTGCTCAGTACAACTTCCTTGTTCCTGCTCACTTTGGTCTATGAAATTCCTCGCTCCTTTCTGTCTGCCAGAGTAGATGCTGCCCAATTCATGCATCGCCAAATAAAAGTTTACTACATCAGTAAATTATTGTAAAACTTTTTCTTTTAACACCACTAAGTCGCCCATGGTAACTAAACAGGGCTGATGCAAATCTGATCATCTGAATTCTCTGTTCCATTCCCTGAGTCCCCATGCACAGCTTGGCATGCAAGGCCCCTCATGATCCAACCTGGGTGGATTCCAGCTTCTTGGCCAGCCCATCCTCACACCCTTTACTCAACATCACTAAAACATTTGCTGTCAGCATGGTCTCCCACATGTCCCCCATTTACATACATCACATATCTGCCCAGAACATTCTCTGTCTCACTCTCACTCACCCTTTGTAATTCACCCCAGATGTCATTCTCCACACAAGGCTTCCAAAAGGTTTACCCTGCAAGCTTGAGTCAACTGTCACTTCTACTCCTGCACTCTCTCGGTCTCCCCAAATCCCTCCTCACTGCGTATTGTACTTGTTTATCATCAAAGAATTTTGTTTGTTTTTTCAGGGAACACCCACCTCACCCACCAGGTTCAGGTTAAGTCTACAGCTACCATTTTGTTCTGCAAGACACTGCCCTGGGACGCCTGGGTGACTCAGTCAGTTAAGTATCTGACTCTTCATTTTGGCTCAGCATAGGACTCTGTGCTGACAACCTGAGGCCTGCTAGGGATTCTCTGTCTCCCTCTCTGTCCCTCCGCACTCTTCCCCAAAACAAATAAATAAACTTTAAAAAAGTTACAAGACCTTGCCCAGAAGCAAGTTTTCCGTGAAGCCTCCTCACTTGCCTGGACTCTTCCAAGGCTCTGAGAAGGTCGTAGCTATGTGTTCACAAGGTCAGGTGCTTTTTATAAAGTGTTTAAAAGAAGTACTTTTAGCCACAATTGGTTAAAATCAGTGTATCTTTCTACCTGAGGTCCACCCCTCCCCTGCCCCATCACACTTTCTCTTCTCCAGCTTTGGAGTGGCTGCAGACAGTAGGAGATCCAGCTAGGGGTAGTTGAGGTGGTAATATACTTGGGTTTACCACATTTATCTATATGACTTGTAAATAGTTTCCGTTTACTTACATTATGGTAGTCATCCCAGTGGGGAATGACTTCCAGGAGCACCACCATCACCCACTGTACCAACTCACCCAGCATGGCGCATGAACGTACAGAGCCAGAATCCAGATCACTGCATTCACATGGCCTCCAGCACCCAGATGCATGTGCGTTTGACATGGGCAGAGCCAGAAGATAGCTATGGAAACCTCTTTCAGCCATCAGAGTTAACTAATACAAATATCATGCAATTTTTTAAAATTTTGTAATGTTTTGGTATTTGTCAACTTTAGAACATTTTTAATTTCTTGTGACATATTTTCACATTCCCTCCAAGTAATCATTTTTGTGTATGTAAACTTGTGCCTTTTTCCTTAATGAGCCTCTCCACGATGATATAATCTGCAAGCTCCACAAAACTTGGATTTGTCCCTAAACCTATTCCCCACCACCACTGACACAAATTAGACTCCACATTCTCTTAGAAACTTGGAATTCGGATTTCTGTGTTACTGGAACTGTAATAGATAAACTCAGGAGCTATGGGGTTACCAGGCTTCTCTGTATGGAAGAAGTATTAACGAAAGCCAGTAGGCAGGGTAGCCAGAGGGAGACAGTTCTGTGTACTTCCTAAACCTAGTGTCTGTCTTCTCCCTTCCTGTGGGGTCTGTTTTAGTTAATTATTGCTGCATAACAAATTACCCCAAAAGTTAGCAGCTTAAAACAACAAACATTTGTTATCTCACTATTTCTGCAGGCCAGGAATTTGAGAGCTTAGCTGAGCCAAATGATTCTGCTCAGTGTCTTTCGCGAGGCTACAGAGAAGTCGTCAGCCAGAACCCTGGTGCCCTGTTGGTGGGACTGTGAACTGGTCCAGCCACCGTAGAAAACAGTATAGAGGTTCTTCAAAAAATTAAAAATAGAACTACCTTCTGAGCCAGCAATCCTGCTTCTGGGTATTCATCCAAAAGAAATGAAATCAGGATCTCAAAGAGGTATCTGTAGTATTCCCATGTTCACTGAAGCACTGTTCACAATAGCCAAAATGTGGAAACAATTTGAATATGGTCATAGGATGAATGGATAAAGAAAATGTGATATAGTGATAGACAGAGAGATAGAGAGATAGATAGAGATAGGTACACACACACACACACACACACACACACAATGGAATTTACTCATCCCTTTTTAAAAATAGAAATCCTGGGGGCACCTGGGTGGCTGTCGGTTAAGCGTCCGACTTTCGCTTAGGTCATGATCTCGCGATTCGTGGGTTCGAGCCCCGCGTCGGGCTCTGTGCTGACTGCCAGCTCAGAGCCTGGAGCCTGTTTCAGTCTGTGACTCCCTCTCTCTCTGACCCTCCCCTGCTCATGCTGTCTCTCTCTCTCCTAGAAATAAATAAAACATAAAAAAAAATTTTTAAATAGAAATCCTGCCATTTGCACCAACATGAATGAACCTGGAAGACATTATGCTAAGCAAATGAAATAAGGTAGACAGAGAAAGACAAATACTACATGATTTCACTTACATGTGCAATCTAAAAGACTCCTAGAAGTAGAGTAGAGTGGCAGTTATTGAAGGCTGGGCAGAGGGGGAGATGGGAGATGTTGGTCAAGGAGCACAAAGTTTCAGTTATGTAAGATAATTAAGTTCCGGAGGTCTAATAGACAATGTGGTGACTGTAGTTAATACTGTCTTGTGTCCTTGAAATTTGCTAAGAGGGTAAATCCTAAGGGCTCTCACCATATCCACAAAAGAGATGGTAGCCATGTGAGGTAATGATTATGTTAATTAGCCTGATTGTGGTGGTGATCTGATTGTGGTGTATGTCAAATCATCAAGTGGTACCCCTTAAATATATACAATCTTTAATCATTGATTATATTTCAATCAAGGTGGAGGGAGTAGGGGAGGGATGTAGACCTCAGAGAGAGCCACAGTCATCTCAAGAGGCTGGCAGATGTGCTTTCAAGATGGCTCATTCACACAGCTGTTAGCCAGAGGCCTCAGGTCCTGGCCATGTGAATCTTACTGTAGGTCCTCTTGAGTGTCCTCAAAACATGGCAGCTGGGTTTCCCCAGAGTGAGTGATCCAAGAGAGAAAGAGCATTGAAGAAGACACAAGGGCTTTTATGATTGCTATGGATTGAATTGTGTCTGCCCCCAAATTTACATATTGAAGTCCTAACCCCCAGGACCTCAGAAAGTGCCCCTAACTGGAGGCAGGATCTTTATAGAGGTAATCACATTAAAAATGAGGTCAAGTTAATGGTATGTAGTCTAATTTGTAAATGAATGAATATTGAAATAATACATTCTGCTTGTTCTGGGGGGGGGCAGGTGGGGGAGACTTTGGGCACAGAGACAAACGTGTATAAAGGAAAACTGCAAAGATGAAGACAGAGACAGTGGTGAACCCAAAAGCTTGCCAGCAAAGAGGCATGGAACAGCTGCTCCGTCACAACCCTCAGAAGGAACAAGACCGCTGATATAGTGACCTCAGACCTCTAACCTCCAGAACTGGGACAATACATTCCTGTTGCTTAAGTGCCCCAGCTTGTGGTAGTTTGTTACAGCAGCTCTGAGGAGTCCATTTGTTGGGAGTGAGTCACCAGTCCGGTGCATGCTCCAGGGGAGGAGAACAAAGTCGTATCTCTTGAAAGAGATACCCTCTGAGAACTCATGGAGATATTTTAAAATCACTGCAAAGGCCACGTGATACCTCTAAAACCATATAGGAAATTCTCCTCTTTTGTCTAAATGGACCCAAATTGGGTTCCTCCATGCTGCATTCAAATGTCCTTGTTGAGAATTTATTTATGTGTCCCTCTGCTCCAATAAGGTCTTGAAGATAAATTTTGTAACTCTGCTTCCCAGAAACCTAGTCTAGGGCTGGGAATATGTGTTCTTTTTTTTTTTTTAATGTTTTATTTATTTCTGAGAGAGAGAGAGAGAGAGAGAGACAGTGTGAGCAGACAGAGAGGAGAGGGAGACACAGAATCGAAACAGGCTCCAGGCTCTGAGCTGTCAGCCCAGAGCCCCACATGGGGCTAAAACTCACGAACCGCGAGATCATGACTTGAGCTGAAGTTGGTCGGTTAACCGACTGAGCCACCCAGGTGTCCCTGGGAATATGTATTCTAAAAACTGATTAATCTGCTAACTATGTAAAAAATGGCATCATGTTGGTGTAGCTCTTGGGACTTCAAATAGCATTTTCCCAGTAGACACTCACACTCAGAAACCTGAGATCAAGTAAGAGGTGCAGATCAAGTAAGAAGGTGACTGTGAAGTTTCCAAAAGCATGAAGTGTTATTATTTTTCATGTAAGTGATTCATTCAGTAGATAACTAACGTATTTGGCTTTTATATCCTTACGTAAGTGCCGGAGATGTGATAAAGAAGGTCCCTACTTTCAAGGAACATACAGTCTTACATCAAAATCCTTGTGAGACCATGTATCCTAACCATCTCTTGATGGCTCTGTCTATAACCACCAGTCTTTCCAACTTGGGCCTTTCTTACTAGGAATCCCCCTTTTCGAGGCGCTGAATGGGTAACTGAGAGCAAGATGCCCTGTCATTGGGAAGTGGCTGTTCAAGGAAGAAGCAGATGGTCAGAGAAACACAGGTGTCTGAAGTTTCATTTTAATGATCTGCGAATACGTTTTTCCCTTGCATGCTGTAGGGGATGTGGGCCAAAGACTGAGTGGGTGAAGAGGGATAGAGAAATGAAAAGCTAAAAATGACAAACAAGGGAAGCAATGATACATTATCACTTGAGAAATAACTGAGAAGAGATTGCAGGGAGTTGTGTGGGTGTATGCAAATATATGTAAATTTGACATCCATGCCAGCTCAAATCCTTATAGTCCTTTTATTTTATATACTTGAGTGTTGGTCACTGGGACTATTTTCCTGGGACCTTCTATGTGAAATGATTGACTGCTAATCTCACTCACCTTACTATCTATTTGATCAGGGATAAAGCATTTTTTTCACTCTGGGCGTTAGTAACTTCTTTTACGTGGCAGAATTGGATGCATAGTCCTTACAGTTTCTTCTAATTCTTATAAATGTTAGCAAAGAGAGCAATCATTCCCTTTGCCCCTCAGTATTTCCAAGGAAGCTACTCCAAGATTTGAACACTCCTAGAAAACCTAAATCATATTAAAGATATAAAAAGGTATAGGAAAGGGAAAGGAGTTGGAAAAGAAAGAATTAACCATAGAGGAAAGGACAAGAGAAGGTAGAAAAAAAGAGAGATGTACCTGGCAAAAGGTTATAGAGAACACCTCACAACTGCATGGGTCCCACAGAAATGCAGAGCCATAGGTCATCTGTTTCTTCCCAGTGGGAGTACCTACCACAATGCTAGTATACATTAGGTTCTGAAATTTTTAAAATCATTGAACTGAGCCAAACTGGAATTCTATTCCACTGAACACATTGTCTCTATTGCTAGTAAAGTCCCCAGTCCTAGAGCTGTCTGAGCAGAGTTTTGATGCGCACCTGGTGAGGATGTTGAAAAGGGAAATCACACATCAGCCAGTGAATTTTGGAGTGATCTCCGACTCTCTTCAAACTCAGTGATTCTACATTCCTATGATAGTTTAATCAGATTAGATTAAATTCCATGAAACTCCAAAATTTTTGGCTTATGTACACCTGAGCCTGTGTCTCTAAATCCTGTTGTTGTCTGCTCTCCCCCAACTCCATCCAATTCTTCTCATGCCCAATCCCCAATTATCTTTTTGGGATTGTTCAGAGGGAAAATAACAATCTATCAGATTCTATTAGTCAACTTTCAGTTCATTTTTTTTTTGTGCCTTTCATTTTCCCCAAAGTCATTTCCTTCTATTATTCAATCAATAAATATTCATTGAGCACCACTTTGTATCCTGACATGGTGTCTGGAACTATATGGAACACAGAACATGCAAACACCTTGGTCCCTGCCCTCTGATGACTATCACATGGCTGGAGAGACAAAACTGCCGCATGTTTTGGCAATTCTAAAAATGAACTTAAGTTTATAACCACGGATTAAGTGGCATATCTGAGGTGAAAATGCTATAGAATCTCAAAAGAAAGGAATATTGCTTTCAGTTAGGTTGATCTGGAGGAAGGCAAGTTTACATAGGACATTTAAACATGGGAAAGGTATATCTTGATTGGAGAAGGAAGAAGGCTATCATAAGCTTAAAGAACAAGAGGAAGATAGGAACCAGAGCAGGGTGTTACATACAACAGCCTGCCTAGATTGAGCATGGGAGCAGTCGACACTGACGACGTGGGAGATTAAGCTGAAGGGTTTAGCACAGAATAAGAGGCAGCTATAACCATGTTTCTGAAAGCTGTCATCTCCAGTATCTCCAGTCTTTGAGGCGGAGATCCAGCCACATTAACACTGGGGGCTATTTATGACTGAAGGAGAAAGTGTTGAGTAGTCACCAGCCCTCAAAGACTCATTGCAGCTACTTCCCACACTCAGCACCATCCTAGGAATGAAGCATGTGCTGGCAGCAGTGAGCATTATTTGCAAGAAGGTCAGCAGTCAGCCAGCTGGAAAAGAAGATGGGGTGGGATGTGGAGTCTCAAGTGAGAATGGTAGATGTAGGTGGAAGGTTGAGGTGACAGACTGTGAGAAAGGTGGAGAAGAGGAGGCGTACCTGAGATATGACGGTTGAAAAGCAGAGACGTGTTCAGACACAGTTAATTGCAACTTGCTGCCTGCGTCAAGGAGTCATTTCAGCACCCTTGTGACTGGACAGCACTTCCTCCAGGCTCTTCTTCCCATTGGCTACTCAAGAATAGTGGTAACTTGTTTCAGTTCTGTCTCAGATTCACCTTTTCCTTTTTTGTTCCAATCACCATTTGCCAGTCCTCTGAGAGCTGTTTAATGGACTTCTAAAACCTCCTTGGAGATGCCTGTATTTAGCACACACAAACACACACACTCCTCCAAATCTATTCTACTAGGATGGAATCAAATAGTTTACTTTTTCTGTCTTTGTTTCCAGGAAGACAGTTATATTCTGCAATTAGTGAATCTAAATTGTCATCCATAGTCAATATAAACTACATTAACTGAAAGGTTACTATGTACCAGGGACTGCACTAATCTATATACTATATTTGCTGTATTTCATTTGGCTCTCTCAGCATTCCTTGTGAGATAAGGATTTTCAACCTGACTTTACAGAGGAGGGTCCTGAGAATTACAGACACTATGTAATTTTTCCAAGGCCCCACCACTAATAAATATCAGAACCAGGATTTAAAACTGATTAAAGTGCTTTCCAAGGCCATGTTAGTGTGGATCACTGGATTTTAGGTGAAGCACAATTAATCTTAATAGTTACATTTTTCTTCTAATATGTATTAAAACTATAGTGATATTAATTCTATGGCTTTTAGGTATATTCTTTGGTAAGGTAGGGCTAGATTTTGTTCATTCTTAAGTGAGTTGTCTTTTTAAATATTAAGTAAATATTACAAGTAGCATGTAAAGTTAGCAAAAATCAGGACTGAATTTTAGCAAATATGATGCTAGGCTTGACTTTTTATGCTACTGAGTTACAGTTCTGAAAAGTCACCCAATCCCTAATCTTAGAAATGTCACTGTAATGCGTAGTCAACAAAGGCAAACCAAGTGCAAATGTTGGGACTCAGCTAAATTCACTCACTAGGAAAGTGGCTCCCTCCAAACACCAGCAGGACAGTGCAGGTGGTTTGAATTCATATTTCAGCGAAGTTGCAAGTTTTATCTCTAATGAATCTTTAAGGCCATGAAACTGCACATGTTAGTTTGCTAAGTTTCTAGAGTCCTCAGTATTTAGCTCCTATCATGTACCAATTTCTTGTTTTATTTTTTTTAATGTTTACTCATTTTTGACAGACAGAGTATGAGGAAGGGGCAGAGAGAGGTAGACACAGGATCTGAAGCAACTCCAGGCTCTGAGCTGTCAGCACAGAGCCCAAGGCTGGGCTCAAACCCACAAACCATGAGATCATGACCCAAACTGACTTCGGACACTTAACCAACTGAGCCACCCAGGTGCCCATCAGCTATCCATTTCTGCTTCTTTTAGATATCTAAGACAAAGGAAACATGTACAATTTCTTGCACATGCTAGGTATTCAATTGATTTTTATTAAATGAATTAATAAACAAATGAATGCCTAGACGCATGAATGAGTGAACAGTAGACATTCACATGTAAGTAGGTTTTGAACATGTAATAAAGAGAGAAGGTGGGATGAGAGAAAGTTCCCATTTGTTGTTCTTAGAGAAAGCAGTTTAAATATAGATATCAAATCCATCCAGGTCATATTTTTTGGCCCTCCTCTAATATCAGTAGATTAAGGAATCACTCCTCTCTCTCCTACCACTCTAAGCCCAGTGTTGCAGACCCAACAATCATACCTACTCCTTCTCCCTTCCCTCCTTCAAAACTATAGAGGCTTAATAAGCCAAATACTCTTTTTCTCGGTTACCTTTGTGATTAGAGGTAACCATGTGACCCACCTCTTGACAATGAGCTTCCAAAAGACATTTGTTAGCTGGTTTCTGGGCATGATATTTATTTGTTCACTGATCTTTAAAAATATCTACCACCAAATTTATTATTAAGTAAGGAATAAATATCCTCATCACCTACAGTATCTTGCTTATTTTGTTACTTATAGCTGGACATATGTAATATATTCATCAATAATGCTATTTAATTCCCCATATTTTTTTAAGCCTCTATTAAGAACAAAGTCCTATTCTCTCCTCCCCTTCCACTAAATTTACCATCCCCTCAAGTGTCCTTACCCTTTCTGCTGTCTTAAACTGTTGGGAAATCTCAGTCTTTCCTCTCCTCCACTTTACATTCTATGTGTCTATACAAAAACATCTGCTTGATTAATTCTATTCCAAATAGAAAAGGAAGGCAATTAGAGTTTATCCATGCTTTGCAAACATTCTCTCATGTGAATCCTTACAATCACACTTTAATAAATTTTTTAATGTTTATTTTATTTTGAGAGAGAAAGGGAGAGAGGAGGTGTGCCGCATGAGTGGGAGAGGGGCATAGAGAGAGCAGGAGAGAGAGAGAGTGAGAATCCCAAGTGGGATCCACACTGTCAGCACAGAGCCTGACGCGGGACTCGAACTCATAAACTGTGAGATCATGACCTGAGCTGAAATCAGAGTCAGATGCTTAACTGACTGAGCCACCGGGCACCCTGACAATCACACTTTAGAATAAGCACTTTAGGGGCACCTGGGTGGCTCAGTCGGTTAAGCTTCTGGCTCTTGGTTTCCACTCACGTCATGATCTCACGGTTTGTGGGTTCAAGCCCTGACTGAGCTCTGCACTGACAGTGTGGAACCTGCTTGCGATTCTCTCTCTCTCTCTCTGTCCCTCCCCCACTCGCATTTTCTCCCTCTCTCAAAGTAAATAAACTAAAAAATATATGTAGAATAAGCACTTTACTCCCATGTTGTAAAGGGTAAAGCTCAGGTTAGTTGACTTAACTACGGCCATAAAAATTGTTAAAACCATAGTGTCTTATTTTGTTTAATTGCAAAAGCTATGCTCTTTCTACTTTGTTCACTCCTGCCTACTCACACCTCCATGTAAATTGGTTTCTATCAGCTTATGCTATTTGAACAATCTACTCAATCCACATTTGCACCTCGGTTTCTATATTTGTATTTGTATCATTTATAGCCAGCGCTCAGTTATCAGTATCCATGGGGAGAGAGCAGTTGCACAGACATTCCAAACATACATAACTCATTTTCGTCTCAGAAACCCGCAAGATACTTTGCTTTTATAACAGACTTTCCTTCTAAGTCTTGTTTTCCTGAGGCTAACACTAAGATAAATTTGAACTTTCTAAATACTTCTTCCATGATGGCAAGGTGAAAAATCCCAAGCTGAGAAGGGTAACCACCTGGTGGGATTAGAAATGACACTTGGTTGGAAGGCAATGCCTAACTGGGTAGTAGGAAATTAGCCCTAAAACCGTATCCTTGGACTCTGTGTTAGTCTACCAGGAATGCTGTAACAAAATCACAGACCAAGTGGTTTAAACAACAATTTATTTTCTCACAGTTGTGGAGGCTGGATGTCTAAGATCAAGGTGCTATTGGGGTTGGTTTCTTTTTTTTTTTTCCTTAATTTTTTTTCATGTTTATTCATTTTCGAGAGAGAGACAAGTAGGGGAGGGACAGAGACAGAGAGGGAGACACAGAATCTGACACAAGCTCCAGGCTCTGAGCCTGACCCCGGGCTCAAACTCAGGAATGGTGAGATCATGACCTGAGCCGAAATCGGATGCTTAACCAAATGAGCCACCCAGGCATCCTGGTTGGGGTTGGTTTCTGTCTTGACTTCTCTTCTTGGCTTCTAGACAGCCATCTTCTCACTGTGTCCCCATATGGCTCCTTCTATGTGTGCACAAGAAGAGAGAGAGAAGTCTCTGGTGTCTCTCTCTCTTCTTATCAGAACACCAGTCCTATCAGCCTTATGGCTTCGTTTAACCTTAATTACTTCCCTAAAGTCACTGTTTTCAATTATAGTCACATTGGGGATGAGAGCTTCAACATATGATTGCGGGGGAGACACACAATTCAGGCCATACAGATCCTGAACTTAGAAATTAACACACAAGTCATGGGGGCCTGTGTGGCTCATGTGGTTAAGCATCTGACTCTTGATCTTGACTCAAGACATGATGTTGAGGTTCATGGACTTAAGCCCCACATTGGGCTCTGTGTTGACAGTTCAGAGCCTGCTTGAGATTCTCTCTGTCCATCTGTCTCTCTCTAAAATAAAAAAATTTTTAAATCTTTACCAAAAAAAGAAATTACTACAAGTCAGAAGGAGATATAGACGATGATAGAAGACATGAGGGAGAAGAGGAAGAAACAAGTAACAGTTACAATGTACTGGGCATCTTCTATGTGGCCCAAACAATATATGATTACCTCTCACAGCAAGCTTGGAAGTCAAATATTATTACTATTCAATCTCCTTCTTTTTATTGTGGTAAAATACACATAATATAAAATTTACCATTTCAACCATTTTTTAATAGTTTATTGTCAAGTTGGTTTCCATATAACACCCAGTGCTCATCCCCACAAGTGCTCTTCTCCATGCCCATCACCCCCCTTCGCCTCTCCCTCACCCCCATCAGCCCTCAGTTTGCTCTCAGCATTCAAGAGTCTCTCATAGTTTGCCTCCCTCCCTCTCTCCAACTATTTTTTCCCTTCTTCTCCCCCATGGTTCTCCAATAAGTTCCTCCTAATCCACCTATACGTGCAAACATATGGTACCTGTCCTTCTCTGCCTGACTTATTTCGCTCAGCACAACACCCTCTAGTTCCATCCATGTTACTACAAATGGCCAGATTTCATTCTTTCTCATTGCCATGTAGTATACCATTGTGTAGATAAACCACATCTTCTTGATCCATTCATCAGTTGATGGACACTTAGGTTCTTCCCATGTTTTGGCTATTGTTGAGAGTGCTGGTATGAACATTGGGGTACATGTACCCCTATGCATCAGCACTCCTGTATCCCTTGGGTAAATTCCTAGCAGTGCTATTGCTGGGTCATAAGGGAGTTCTATTGTTAATTTTTTGAGGAAACTTCACACTGTTTTCCAGAGGGGCTGCACCAGTTTACATTCCCACCAACAGTGTAGGAGGGTGCCCGTTTCTCTACATCCTCGCCAGCATCTAGAATCTCCTGATTTGTTCATTTTAGCCACTCTGACCCGCATGAGGTGATATCTCAGTGTGGTTTTGATTTGTATTTCCCTGATGATGAGGGATGCTGAGCATTGTTTCATGTGTCTGTTGGCCATCTGGATGCCCTCTTTGGAGAAGTGTCTGTTCATATCTTCTGCCCATTTCTTCACTGGATTATTTCTTTTCTGGGTGTGGAGTTTGGTGAGTTCCTTATAGATTTTGGATACTAGCCATTTATCTGATGTGTCGTTTGCAACTATCTTTTCCCATTCCGTCGATTGCCTATTAGTTTTATGGATTGTTTCCTTTGCCTTGCAGAAGCTTTTTATCTTGATGAGGTCCCAATAGTTTATTTTTGCTCTTGATTCTTTTGCTTTTGGGGATGTGTCAAGTAAGAAATTGCTGCGGTGGAGGTCAAGGAGGTTGTTTCCTGCTTTTTCCTCTAGGGTTTTGATGGTTTCCTGTCTCACATTCAGGTCCCTTTATCCATTTTGAGTTTATTTTTGTGTATGGTGTGAGAAAATGATCTAGTTTCATTCTTCTGCATGTTGCTGTCCAGTTCTCCCAACACCATCTGTTAAAGAGGTTGTCTTTTTTCCATTGGATACTCTTTCCTTCTTTGTCAAAGATTAGTTGGCCATACATTTGTGGGTCCAATTCTGAGTTCTCAATTCTATTCCATTGGTCTATGTGTCTGTTTTTGTGCCAATACCATACTGTCTTGACGATGACAGCTTTGTAGTAGAAACTAAAGTCTGGGATGGTGATACCTCCCATTTTGATTTTATTCTTCAATATTACTTTGGCTATTCGGGGTCTTTTGTGGTTCCATACAAATTTTAGGAGAGGTTATTCTAGTTTTGAGAAGAATGTTGGTGCAATTTTGATTGGGATTGCATTGAATGTGTAGATTGCTTTAGGTAGTAATGACATTTTAACAATATTTATTCTTCCTATCCATGAGCATGGAATGGTTTTCCATTTTTTTGTGTCTTCTTCAATTTCCTTCATAAGTTTTCTATAGTTTTCATCATACAGATCTCTTCTATCTTTGGTTAGGTTTATTCCTAGGTATTTTATGGTTTTTCATGCAATTGGATCAGTTTCTTGATTTCTCTTTCTGTTGCTTCATTATTGGTCCATTCCAACCATTTTTAAGTGTATAATTCAGTGGCATTGAGTACATTCAGAATTTTGTACAACCATCACCACTATTTCCAGAACTACTTCATCATCCCAAATAGAAACTCTATACTTATGAAACAATAGCTCTCATTCCCTCTTCCCTCAAGCCCATGGCAACCTCTCTTCTCTATATTTGCCTATCTTGGATAATTCATATAGGTGGGATCACACAGTATTTCTTTTTGGTCTGGCTTAGCATAAAGTTTTCAAGGTTCACTCATATCATATCATATATCACAATTAGACTCATCTTTCTGGCTGAATAATATTCCACTGTATGTATATACCACGTTTTATTTATCCATTCATCTGTTGGTGAACATTTGGGTTGTTTCCGTCTTTTTGTTACTCTGAATAAGACTGCTAGGAACATTGGTATACAAATGTCTGTTTGAGTCCCTGCGTTATGGGATGAATTATGCCCCTCTCAAAATCCATGTTAGAATTTTAACCTCTAATACCTCAGAGTGTGACTATATTTAGAGAAATGGTCTTTAAAGAGGTAGTTAAGGGCACATAGGTGACTTATTTATTTAAGTGTCTGACTCTTAATTTTGGCTCAAGTCATGATCTCATAGTTCATGAGTTTGAGCCCTGCATTGGGCTCTGTGCTGACAGTGTGAAGCCTGCTTAGGATTCTCTCCCTTTCTCTCTGCCCCTTCTCCCTTCATGTTCTCTCTCTCTATCTCTCAATAAATTAATAGATAAATAAATAAATAATAAACTTTACCCAAAAAATAGGTAATTAGGTAATATAAAGTCATATGGGTGGGCCTTAATCCAATATGACTTGTGTCCTTATAAAGAAGAAGAGATTAAGAGACAAACACCTAGAAGAAAGACGATGTGAATACATAGAGAGCCAAGGAAAGAGGCTTTGGAAGAATCCAACCTGCTGACACCTTGATCTTGTACTCCCAGTCTTCAGAACTGGCAGAAAATAAATTTCTGTTGTTTAAGCTACGCAGTCCGTAGTCATTTGTGTGGTAGCCCGACCAAACTCAGATGCCCTGCTTCCAAGCCTTGAAGGTGTAGACCAAGAAGTGGACTTCTTAGATCATAAGGCAATTCTATGTTTGACTGTTGGAGGCACCACCAGTCTGTCACTTACAGCAGCTGTACCACTTCCCATTCCCACCAGCAACGCACCCAGGTCCCATATTCTCCACAGCCTCACCAACACTTGTTATTTTCAGGGGTGTTTTTATAATAGTTGTCCTAATGGGTGTGAAGGAGGTCCCTCTCTTTTCAGATGGTCAGATAGTTGTTTCTCCCCATTCAGACTCGGGACCTTCAGATACAAATTCCTGCTCTGTCTCTGCCTTTATGTCTCTGTTACTCTCTGTCTCTCTTTGAAAAAAGAGGAAAAGTCTCCTGCTTTCGGTGAGCTACATTTGTGCCCATCTTGGAGCTGGTTAGAAGCTATGGTAAGACCACGGAAGGACCCGTCTTCTCCTTCCAAAGTACAGAAATTTTATTTTGGGATAACTGACTTAGAAAGACCCTCACACACATGCACAAAGAGACATATCCAAAAATATTCATGGAAATGGTAATAATGAAACTCTGGAAATGACTTCTGTGTTCATCAATGCAAGAAACAAGTAAAGTAACTGCTATATAGTAATATGTTGAAATAGTGAATAGTAAACTAGTAGTCAGTAGTCAAAATGAATGAACTATAACTATATACTATCCTGGAGAGTTCTCCAAAATATGATATTGAAAGTAAAACAGCAAATTGCAAACTAGTGTTCAGTATGACATGACACAGCCTCAGTTTGAATCAGAGTTCTGCCACTTGCACAGGAATATGACCTGAGGGAATTTGCTACACTCTGGTGCCTCAGTTTTCTCATCTGTAAAATAAGAATAATAATAGTACCTAATATTGGTTTTGAGGGACAATGTACTTAGTACCTGTAAAACCCTTAAAACAGTAGTTGGCCCAAATTAATGCTTAATAAATAGCTACTATTATTATTTATAGATTCATATCTCTAGAAACATACAGAAATATAGATTTGCTAAGAAAAATTATCCAAAACTTGGAAATAATGTGGGAAAGTGAGTGGCATGTCCTTTCGATGTTATAATGGGGCATTGTTTAACAGGCCCATCCAAGGATTTTTTTTTTTAGGAAAATATACCTGCTTTGACCCATTCTTAGTACTGATTAAAAGCTCCAGACTTAGGGAAGTTACATGTTGACTTATAGATTTTTGTCCAGAAATGCAAGCAATACCTGTTTTGTAAAATAAATAAATAAATAAATAAATAACCCCAAGGTCATAGTTTATTGCCATATAAGACAAGAATCACTGGAGTATCTGACCTAACAATCTTCTGCCAATTTTCTTTTATTAGTTGTGTTCTTTATTGCCTACAAATTCCTACCCCTTAAATGCTCTTTGTACTGACCTTATTATCTTACAGTTTTTCTCCTTGAAAAGTTGAATAAGGTCTTTTTTTTTAATGTTTATTTATTTTTGAGAGAGATTGAGAGCCTGAGTGGGAAATGCAGATAGGGAGGGAGACAGAGGATCTGAAGCAGGCTCCATGCTAACAGCAGACAGCCCCATGTTGGGGCTTGAACTCAGAAACCAAGAGATCATGACCTGAGACAAAGTTAACCGAATGAGCTATCCAGACTCCCCAAGTTGAATAAAGTGTTTGATATGTGCGTCTTTTATATTTGTATGAGTCACAGTTTTACTTTTTTTTTTTAATGTATTTTTTATTTTGGGGGAGGGGCAAAGAGAAAGAGAGAGAGAGAAAGAGAAAATCTCAAGCAGGCTCCATACTCAGTGCAGAGCCTGACGTTGGACTCTATCCCACAACCCTGGGATCATGACCTGAGCCAAAATCAAGAGTGAGATGTTCAACTGACTTAGTCACCAATTGTCTCCAAAATGCCCTTATTTATATTTTCCCCCATGTGTCCACCTGGATTATTTTAAAGCAAATCCCAATTTCTTATCATTTCTTGGTGCTTTTTTAAAATGTCCAAATGTGTTCTTTATCTAATGGTGTACCTCTACCTTGCTGGCGCCCTGAGCATGCTCCTGTCTGGTAATGTGGTCCTGACGCAGAGGCACTGCTGTGCCTTCACACCCCAGCGGGGTGCCCGCTGGGCTACGTGCCAGTAATTCTCTCTCCAGCCAGCACAGTGGGGGATTCACACACCCATAAGTGCATCCCTCCAGCGGGAGGCAGTCTCAGGAAAGCAGAGCCAGCTGACAGTGGGAAGGGAGCCCACCCTCTCCACCCTCAAAGCTGTGGGGGGGGGGAGGGGGGAAGAGGGAAGGAGGGACAAAGCAACAGCTGGGAAATGCTCACTGTGCCCTTTGCTCTTGGTTAACTGTCCCCTGGGTTCCTCCTTATACCCATCGGCATTTCCCCTGCTTAGAAGTTAGCTTCCTTTCTGAAAATAGAATTTTAAAAATTTGCTAATATAAATAAATTACCTATTCTGTTAACGAGGCCCCCAGTGGCTCCGTAAACGATTCCCTGGCAGCCCAAACCAGGAGAGCTTCATAGACAAGGTCAAGCCTCAGACTTCCTGCCCCATGTGTCCCCAACCCCCCTTCAGAACCACTGCTGCTGGGACACAGAACTAACAAGGAAAGGCACTTAGCCCTAACCCTGTACTCTACGGAGCTCAGCATCACCAGCTTGCTTGACCAGAATTAGGGCCCAGCAAAGAAGAGCCCCTAGGTAAACTGGATAAGCTCTCCCCCAGTTTTCTGCACACTCCCAAGGGGCAAGATGGCTTTTGTTCATGTGGACTTCAGAATCCGGGAAGTATTTCTGCTGGTTAAGAATGAACCATAAGCTCCAACTCCTCCAGGAGACGCTAATCTCCCTCAGCCTCAAGACCAGAGCAAGTGACCACAATCTCTAGGGGATCAGCTCTTTTTCCCTGAGGCCTGAACCCCGCAGGACCCCTGAAGAGGATGTGGGGGTAGGTCTGTTTCCAGAACCTCCCCAGGGCTCTGAGCCTCGGCAGCCACCGGGATCAGGGGGGATTGGAGATAGCTGTATAAGCCCTGGCGGAATTAGGATGCACCTAAAGCTTCAGTCCAATAACCTGTGTGCCTCATCACCTGCTCTGGATGTGTGGCCACCCCAGAAACAGCTCTAGGGAGGGCAACCTGAAAGACACAGGCTGGAGTGAAGGTCAGTCCCACACTCTCTCCTATGCAGCTGGGCTGAGAGGATCTTGAGGTTTATCAGGCTGAAGAGCATTGTCTACTAAGGTCGGTACTTGTCTCTTGGAAATTCTACCTAGTTCCACTAAAGCTGATTCAGAAAACTGAGGTTGCCTGTTAACTTCTTCCACTCACTCCAAATCTGCACTCACCCCATCCCTTACTTTGCCAGCTTTTAAGTATTCCTGAGATCCCACTGCGCTCAGGGATCTTAAGCGATCTCTTCAGGCTCCCCATTGCGTGTTCGTGACCTAACTTGTGGTGGAAAGGCCATTAATGTACACCAGATGCCTGCCCTGTTGCCAGAAGTGGGTTGAGTGGATTGGCTTACTTTGCCTTCATATCCTCAGAAACTAAGGTAACTGAGGCCCAAAAAGGTTGAGTAACTCTACCAGATTTCCTCACCCTTTCCAATGCATTGTTTGCCTGGTAAATATTTACTGAGGAGTTTAATTTTCACTCCAGGCTCTTTCTTGTACTTCCCCATCTCCTACATGGAGCACCCCCTTCCTCACTCAAGGCCCAGCCCCACACTCCTGTTTCTGAAGCCTTCCTGGACGGCTAGTGGATTTTACTACAGAGTGGACACCACCCAAGGTCACTCTAGCTTCATGGGAACAAGTTAGTCATTAGTCTCACAGCAAAATTTCAAGATCCTAAATGGCCAAAGCCATACCTTATGCTGTTTGAACAGTAGCTGTTTAAAATGCTTGATTGCGTAATTGCTTACATACTTTGGAACTGTAATTGTTCAAATACTTATGGAGAGCAGGAGTTGCTCAAATATTTGCTGTTCGCCTGATAGAAAGCTTAGAACAGACTTTGCCTTCAGAAGTTATAATGTGATAGGAAAGCAGAACAACCGAGCGGGAGGAAAGAAAGACAGTGACACTGATAAAGCCCTGTGAAATGATTCGAAATACATCTGTGTGAGCGAGAGTCAGCTGCCACATGCCAGCCGCACCCAAAGAGAGAATTCAGCTGGGTGAGGAAAATCTGACAAGCAGGGCTGGGGGAAGGCTCTGCAGGATTTACCAAGGACGCCTGGAGGTATGTCGCCAGCTGAGAACCTCAGGGTCCATCTGTGAGGCTGTTGGGTGAGGTCACCACAGTGGAGAATTATTGGTGGGTGTGCCCCCGAAGGAATCGAATGGCCATCTGGAAGGCTAGATGGTGGGATGGAAGGAGCAAAGGATTAGGAGGGAATGCAGTCTGAGCAGGGGAATTCTGTGGGAAAGGGGGTTTTGTGGAGGAGAACAGGAAAGCTTATTTACTGGAGAGCAGGATCCAGGAGCTCACCCTACAAACAACACTGAGTGTGAGTGTGTGTGTGTGTGTGTGTGTGTGTGTGTGTGTGTGTGTGTAGAGGATTGGCTGCCACCCTATCAGAGAACAATGAAAACATTAATATTCATGGTAGATCAAAGATTCTGGACATTTGGATTAGGACACAGCTAAGCCCCTAAGAAAGTGAGAAAAGGAGCATGAGACATGCTGGGCACTCAATGGAGACAGTAGAGCACAGGGCAGGAGGCTGGGCTGCCAGGTTAGACTCCAAGATGATAGGATTCTGCCCCCCTGCTAGGACCCTGCCTTCCAGGTGGCATCTTCTCACTTTTATACTAAACAGAAGGTTGGTCTCTAAAAGGCACTGAGTGTCCGATGAATTCTCCTACAGCCACATGATCACAAGACCAGCCCTGAGAGGAAGGAGAGGCGGTGGGGTAGAGAGCAGCATCCTGGAACTAACCAGTGTTTTTTCTTTCTTTTTTTTTCAATATGTATTTATTTGGGGGGAGGATGCAAATGGGAAGAGGGCAGGCAGAGGGGGACAGAGGATCTGAAGCTGGCTCGAGCCTGATGTGGGGCTGGAACTCACAAGGCATGAGATCATGACCTGAGCCGAAGCCAGACTCTCAACCGACTGAGCCACCCAGGTGCGCCTGGACCAGTGTTTCTAAGGGTACAGTCTTCAAACTAGGGTTGTGTACACTTGAGGGTGAAGTGAAGACTTTTCAAGGGGTTCATGGGCAAAACAATTTTTTTTCACAAATAGTTTATTGTCGAGTTGTTTTCCATATAACACCCAGTGCTCATCCCCACAAGTGCCCTCCTCCATGCCCGTCTCCCCCCTCCCCCCCACATCCATCAGTCCTCAGTTTGTTCTCAGCATTCAAGAGTCTTTCCTGGTTTGCCTCTCTCCCCCTCCCCCATATTCCCCCCCTTCTTCTCCCCCTTGGTCCTCTTAAGTTCCTCCTAATCCTCCTATACGTGCACACATATGATATTTGTCTTTCTCTGCCTGACTTATTTCGCTCAGCATAACACCCTCAAGGTCCATCCATGTTGCCACACATGGCCAGATTTCATTGTTTCTCATTGCCATGGAGTATTCCATGGTATAGATAAACCACATCTTCTTGACCCATTCATCTGTTGATGGACACTTAGGCTCTTTCCATGTTTTAGCTATTGTGGAGAGTGCTGCTATGAACATTGGGGTACATGTGCTCCTATGCATCAGCACTCCTGTATCCCTTGGGTAAATTCCTAGCAGTGCTGTTGCTGGGTCATAAGGGAGTTCTATTGTTAATTTTTTGAGGAACCTCCACACTGTTTTCCAGAGGGGCTGTACCAGTTTACATTCCCACCAACAGTGTAGAAGGGTGCCCGTTTCTCCACATCCTTGCCAGCATCTCGAGTTCTCTGATTTGCTCATTTTAGCCACTCTGACTGGTGTGAGGTGGTATCTCAGTGCGGCTTTGATTTGTATTTCCCTGATGATGAGGGATGCTGAGCATCGTTTCATGTGTCTGTTGGCCATCTGGATGTCCTCTCTGGAGAAGTGTCTGTTCATATCTTTGGGCAAAACAATTTTAAAGGGAGCTAATTTCCGGAACCTCAAGGTCCACATCTATTCTTATATAAAACCAATGTCCTTGAAAATATATCTGGGAGGGAAGCGCTGTACTCCTTTCTGATCTCCCCCTTCACAATTGCCCTTCTCTCATTTTTGAAAAGAAATGCATTCTTCTAACTCATCCTGAGTCATAGTACAAAGCATTTTGCCAGCCTACAAAATTTCCAGGATTGCACACAAAGAGGTAATTTCATAAATAGGTGTTGAAAAATTAAGTGACTTTAATGACTGCTTATAATACTCTTTCTAAGTCAGATGGAAATCTTTCAACAACATAGAGGGAGGATCTTTTCAAAATGACAGACAATGCAGCATGAAAAATAATTTTCGATGATACACCACTATGTGATTCTTGGCATTAACTAAGAAGTTCAATGAATTGGATGGCATTACCATAACAAAACTCATATTTTCCCATCTACCCATTTATGCTAACAAAGTGTCTAATAACTTCCTACATCACGTACAAAGTATTTGCCAGTGATTACCACTGTGAGTGGCCAAGATATTTAAATACATCCTTGTGACTTGGACCGACCTTCCCAAAATTGTCTGTTACAATCATGGAAGAGTATCCTTTGTCTGGAGAAATTCACATGGATTCTTTTTGTGTTGCCCAGGGCTACACTGGCATGATCCACCCAGGCAGCAAGTTCAGAGAAGATGCACTCAATGTCAGATTGTCGGGGTCGGGTGTTATCTCAGAGAGAGGAGAATCGTCCAAGGTCACAGAACTGGAACTAGAAAGCAGGTCTCCATCCTGTTGGCCCAGTGCTGTACTCTGTACCTGTTACAGCAGGTAAAAACAGAGGTGAGGCTGTTTCCTGTCCTTCTTCAAGGAGACACCATTCTCCCTCCTTGTCATCCACATAAACCACTTGACATGGATGAAGGGGTTGGTGAGGTTTCCTAGGACTAATTTTTAGAATGTATTCCAGATCCCCCAAAGAGATGGGAGCTCAGGGGCAGAAAGAGAGGAAAGTATGGGGAAGAAGGAAAGGATCATGAGCATGACCAGTTCTTCTATGGATAAACATCTTGGAGGACAGTCAAGCAAGCACTCAAACACCATTTCCAAACTGATGGTCTTACAGATGACAGTCAGCTCAATAGATTCTCAGAGGACACAGTGGTTACTACATACCAGGTATGCCCTGACAGATGTTTAAATACAAGACAGAATGAATACCCATACATGCTACATCATGGAAAAACCTTGAAAACATTAAGAAGCCAGACTCAAAAGGCCACATTGAGGGGCGCCTGGGTGGCTTAGTCGGTTAAGCGTCCGACTTTCGCTTAGGTCATGATCTCGCGGTTCGTGGGTTCGAGCCCCGTGTCGGGCTCTGTGCTGACTGCCAGCTCAGAGCCTGAAGCCTGTTTCAGTCTGTGACTCCCTCTCTCTCTGACCCTGCCCTGCTCACGCTGTCTCTCTCTCTCTCCTAAAAATAAAAGAAAAAAAAACATTAAAAAAAATTAAGTAATAACTACGTAAGAATTTAAAAAAACAAAACAAAACAAAACAAAAAACAAAAGGCCACATTGAGTAGGAATCCATTTCTATGAAATGTCCAGAATAGGCAAATTCATAGTGACAGAAAGTAGATTAATGATTTTTAGAGGCTGGGGAAGGGTAGAATGGGGAGTGATTACTAATGGCCATGGGTTTTCTTTTCTGGGTGATGAAAATGTTCTACAATTAAATAGTGGGGTTGGTTGCCCAATGCTTTGCATATGCTACTTACAAACCACTGATTATGCACTTTAAAATGGTGACTTTTAGAGTACGTGAATTTTATCTTGATTTTTTAAAAAAGACAAAATGAAACAATCGTCAAATATAGTCATAAGCATATTTGTAGGTATGAGCACTAGAAATTGTGGAACAGGCCTCACAATTTACTGATCACCTCCTGTGTCCCGGATATTCAGATATTTTACATTCATTTTTTCACTGAGGCCACACAGCAATCCTGAAACATATGCATGTTTTCTTCATTTCACAAAGAAAAAACTAAAGCTTATTGATAGAGCTTATCCAAGGATACACAGTTAGTTAGTGCCATAAACAGAATTAGGACTCGGGTCTGTCGGGCTTCACAGTTCCTGTCCTTTCCACTAGGGCACGATGCGATGCTTCCCATTAGCTTCTTATGCAGGAAGCCCCGCACCTGCTTAGTATTCTCCTTCACTGTCTGTGCTCAGTGGTGGACATGCTCGGGTAATCCTGTTTGAGTGATTATCAACTGTCACCTCCACAGATGACACCTGGAGAATTAGCCAGTGCAACAGGCAACCACACTCCAGTTACCCAGTTCATCTTGTTGGGATTCTCCAGTTATGCAGATCTCCAGGAGCTTTTGTTTGTAGTCTTCCTGCTCATTTATGCCATGACACTGATAGGGAACCTGGGAATGATGGCACTCATCTTCGCAGATGCCTGTCTCCATAGCCCCATGTATTTCTTCCTTAGTGTCCTGTCATTTCTAGATATTTGTTACTCATCTGTGGTCACACCCAAGCTCTTGGCCAACTTCTTGGCCTCTGACAAGACCATCTCTTTCGAGGGTTGTGTGGTCCAACTGACCTTCTTTGTGGTGCATGTGACAGCGGAGAGCTTCCTGCTGGCCTCCATGGCCTATGACCGCTTTGTGGCCATCTGCCAACCCCTCCATTATGGCTCTGTCATGACCAAGGAGACCTGTGTCCAACTGGTAGCCACTTCCTATGCATTTGGTGCCGCCAACACTGCTATCCAGACTGGAAATGTTTTTGCTCTGCCTTTCTGTGGCCCCAACCAGATCACACACTACTTCTGTGACATCCCACCCCTTCTCTGCCTGGCTTGTAGCAACACAGCAACAGCAGGGGTGGTCCTCTATATCTTCTCTGCTCTGGTTACCCTCCTGCCTGCTGCAGTCATCCTCACCTCCTACGGCTTGGTCTTGGTGACCATTGGGAAGATGCGGTCAGCAGCTGGACGGGAAAAGGCCCTCTCCACCTGTGCCTCCCACTTCTTGGCCATTGCCATTTTCTATGGCACTGTGGTTTTCACCTATGTTCAACCTCACGGATCTTCTGATGACACCAATGGCCAAATAGTGTCCGTGTTCTACACCATCATCATTCCCATGCTCAACCCCTTCATCTACAGCCTCCGTAACAAGGAGGTGAAGGACGCACTGCAGAGGAAACTCCAGGTCAGTATCTTTCCCTGCTGAGTCCTGCAAGGTTATTTGCCAGAATGAGGATGTAGCCGGACTCTCTCACAGAGAGTCGTGACACCAAGGCTTTTCTTTCCAGGAAACAACTTTATTTGTGCTGGCACAGGCTCAGAGGATTTGTACCCAAAAAAACCTGAATGCTGTGTGGTGTAGCCTTTTAGGCATCTTCTACTTCTTTGTCTCCCATATATGGATAACGTATAGACATACAATCTGACTGGGTGGTCTCATGTTACAGGATTGTGAGCTATGTCATGTACAGACATAAAGAGTTGTGAGGAATGTCACATACGCACATAGCTAAGTTGCTCTCCCTTATCTTGAGGTCTTTCCTCACCACATTCCTTAAGGAGGGAACTCTACCACTACAAAGGTGGAGCATGTTCCGAATCACATTATGAATTGACCTAATGGAGAGCAGCCCTGGAAGAAGGAAGTGGAAGAAATCGAGAAGAAACAGCAAATAGCATTCTTTCTACAGAGAATCATGATTTTGTTTTAATGTTATTATTTTTAAGAGGGAGAAAAAGCGTGCACGAACAGGGAAGGGTCAGAGAGAAAGAATCCCAAGCAGGATCCTTGCTGTCAGTGCAGAGCCCAACACCAGGCTTGAACTCACAGACTGTGAGATCCTGATTAGAGCCGAAACCAAGAGTCAGACACCTAACTGACTGAGCCACGCAGGTACCCCTCCAGAACGTTTTTAATGACCATGTTTGATTCTGATACTTGATGCTAAAATAATTAAATCCTTCCTAGGAAACTGAGTGTGAAAATCTCTCACTACTATCTTCTTTCATTAAGCCAATATTTACGAAATCCCTCCTATGCTCCACAGTCCATTAACGTATACCTAAGTTTTCAGTACATGCCTACAACAGAGGTCAGGAATGGAACACCATGGCCAAGAGAGCTGGTAAAAATGAATCTAATTCATTCATGTGGAAAAATATTTATGAGGCAATTAGGTGTAAGACATTGTATAGGTTCTAACTGGATTAATAGAACAGTGAAAAATAAACCCCACCATGTCAGTGAGTTAATACCACAAAGGCTTTCCCATGTGCTGAAGATGAGACAGATCAGGTGACTCTCCAGAGCCACTTTTATCCATCCATCATATCTGGGCCCCTGTCATCTTACAACACTAGCATCTCGACCTCCAAGATTTTAATGATGGGAGAAATAGTCAAGAAAGCCTTGTGAAGTGTTTTTCGTTACCTGCCCCGAAGCTGGCTCACATCACTTCAGCCCTCATGCCATTAGCCTGAAACCAATCTTTGAGTTTAAAATAATTGCAAAGGAGACCAGGAAATGTAGTCTTTCTTTTTACCCAGAGAGAGAAAAACTAAAGGAGATTTCGTAAATACATAGTTTTGTCTCTGTCACTGGCCAGTTGGGTAGAACCATCTTCTATAAGGGATTCTAAAACATCACTAGAATAAATCAGAAATAAGGTGCTGGTTAACTCATGAATCTACGTAATTGAGGGGGCCTGTTTCTTTGGGTGAAAATTTTAGAATATCCCTTGCCTGATCTTAACTATCCCTGTTGAGTATTCTTTGGTTTTTTGTTTCTTTTAATGTTTTATTTATTTCTAGGAGAGTGAGAGAGAGAGACAGCGTGAGCAGGGGAGGGTCAGAGAGAGAGGGAGTCACAGACTGAAACAGGCTCCAGGCTCTGAGCTGGCAGTCAGCACAGAGCCCGATGCGGGACTCGAACCCACGAACCGCGAGATCATGACCTAAGCGAAAGTCGGACGCTTAACCAACTATGCCTCTGTTGAGTATTCTTTGAATCACACACCTGAGTTGTATGACGCTCCCACAAGCAGTAGAAGTGACTCAGAGATCAGCTAGTTGATTGTTGCCGGAAGCTGGAGTTCACAGTTACCTTGACTTCTAAAACTAAATTATACACAACACGGTGGTATTTACAAAGAGTGATCTTATCAAAGTTTAAAGGATGTAGTGTATCACCCAAGAGTAAATACATATATAAACACAAGAACTCCTGAGGAGAGAGTAAGAAGCCACAAAAAAAGGAAACATTCTGAGAGCATTAAGGTCAGGGGGAAAAATACAAAAGCTAAATGCACCTGATGAGGGAGCAGAAAGGCAAGCTGAGGGCCAAGGAACGCCACCCACCAGCTGGGGTACATGTGACATTCCTCAGGCACTCCAGACTGGGCTGCCAGAAAACTAAGGAAAAGGAAAAACAAATGATTGACTGATGAAGATCACAGTCGTGTAGGACATAAGTCTCCATCGGTGTTTGTAACTGTTTAAATGATTTACAAGAAAAAAAAGTAGTCTCTAGAAACCCACAGACTCAATTTCCTAGAGCTCTAACATCACCCTCCCCTCCATAGTGATGTGGGGAACAGAGGCAAGAAGAAAATGTAAATAAAATTTATTTTTTTACAATCTGTAGCCCATTGACAAGTATGCAAATACAGAGTGTAACATTTTACCAGGAACTCCCTACTCTCTTCATGTTTTGCTAGAGGAGATAAACAACCTTAGGCTGACAAGGGGCTAGGCCTCCAGTGTGTTAAGAGTCCTTTTTAGCCTATAAAAGTCCTTCTGGAAACCTCCCTTTTGCCTTTACCTCCCCCAACTCCACAGATTGTAATTAGTCACTCCTACAAACGCCAGCACAGCTCTCTCTGCCCATGCGTCCTGCCCCCTGTGCTTTAATAAAATCACCTCTTTGCGTCAAAGATGTCTCTAGAATTCTTTCTTGGTCATCGGCTCCGGACCCTCACCCCCACTCCAAAACCTCATCACACCTCTGATACGGCTCTGCTGTACAATTTTTATTCACTATATAAATGTTGAACAAATAGTTATAGACTTTCATCTGAGGAGTGTCTAATTATTATCCTATTCTTCCCGTTCACTGTTGTACCCTCAATGCCTGACACACTGTAGGCACTCAATAAAGATCTGTTCAATAAATGAACGAATGGCCATCACAAATGTTCTCCTTGAAGCAGTGGCACTGTCATCACCTGAGAGCTTTGGAGAAATGCAGAATCTGGGACCCCACTCAGACCTACTGAATCAGAATCTGCAGTTTCACAAGTCCCCACCAGAAAGTTTGGGAAGCACTGATTCCCGTGCTTCGAATCAGCTCTACATTCTAGAGTGAATACGGTATGCAACTCTCCCCCCAGAGCCCACATTTTAGTCTGGGAAGGGTCCTTGGCAGAGGAAAGAGCAAGGCAAAAGCCAAGAAGTGAGAAAATTACATGTCTTCTTCTCTGACCCTTTTTCAGCATTATGTGTGATCTACATTAAAATGAGCAGTAAGAAAAAAATAATAAAATGAAATGAAATAAACAGTAAGAGGAGAATCAACATATCAGGGGCATCATGTTGCCTAAGTGGGGAGTGGTACAATAAGATGGCAAATGCCACCTGAGTTTGTCTTAATGGTGTGGAGAGTGATCATGGACTAACACTGTATAAAACTATGGCTTCCCTTCCATCATGTCCTGTGGTTGCTGGTAGGTGGCACCCTAGCCCAGGATGACATTTCTTTTTTTGTTTTTTTTTTTGTTCCTTTTACTCACTTTTTTTTTTCTTAAATAGTTTATTGCTAAGTTGGATTCCATATAACACCCAGTGCTCATTCCCACAAGTGCCCTCCTGCATGCCCATCACTCCCCTTCCCCTCCCCCCATACCCATCAGCCCTCAGTTTGTTCTCGGCATTCAAGAGTCTCTCATGGTTTGCCTCCCTCCCTCTCCCCCAGTATTTTTTCCCCTTCTTCTCCCCCATAGTCTTCTGTTAAGTCCCTCCTAATCCACCTAAACGTGCAAACATGGTAGTTGTCCTTCTCCGCCTGACTTATTTCACTCAGAATAACATCCTCAAGTTCTATCCATGTTGCTACACATGGCCAGATTTCATTCTCTCTCATTGTCATGTAGTATTCCATTGTATGGATAAACCACATCGTCTTGATCCCTTCATCCGTTGATGGACACTTAGGCTGTTTCCATGATTTGGCTATTGTTGAGAGTGCTGCTATGAACATTGGGGTCCATGTGCTCCTATGCATCAGCACTCCTGTATCGCTTGGGTAAATTCCTAGCAGTGCTATTGCTGGGTCATAGGGGAGTTCTCTTGTTAATTTTTTGAGGAACCTCCACACTGTTTTCCAGAGGGGCTGTACCAGTTTACATTCCCGCCAACAGTGAAGGGGTGTACCCGTTTCTCCACATCCTTGCCAACATCTAGAGTCCTCTGATTTGCTCATTTTAGCCACTCTGACTGGTGTGAGGTGGTATCTCAGTGTGGTTTTGATTTGTATTTCCCTGATGAGGAGGGATGCTGAGCATCATTTAATATGTCTGTTGGCCATCTGAATGACATTTCTGTGGACTCCTTGCATCTGGATGTGGTCATGTGACTCCGTCTCATCAAAGAAATGTGGTCAGAAGAGAGATTTCATTTCAAGGCATAGACTTTTAAGAAGTGGCTGGATGTTGGGGCGCCTGGGTGGCTTAGTCGGTTAAGCATCCGACTTTCGCTTAGGTCATGATCTAGCGGTTCGTGGGTTCAGGCCCCGCGTCGGGCTCTGTGCTGACTGCCAGCTCAGAGCCTGGAGCCTATTTCAGTCTGTGACTCCCTCTCTCTCTGACCCTCCCCTGCTCACGCTGTCTCTCTCTCTCTCTATCCTAGAAATAAATAAAACATTAAAAAAATTAAAAAAAAAAAGTGGCTGGATGTTAGGACCTCTTGGCTCTCTATTTCCTCTGCTGGAAGTGGGGAGTAGGGGGAACCCCATGGCTCTAGGGCACAGGGGAGCTACCAGAAAGGAGCCTGGTTTCCTAAATTAGTGGAGAAAAGCTGCCTCCTAACTGGGAACATGGGAACAGACATGCACTCTATTTTGTTAAGCCAATGACATTTACCTAAAGCTATTAGAGTTACCTCCAATAGAACAATGAATGTTAGGTGTTTTGTTTTGAACTGATAAGCACTCTCCTTGCCCCAGGCTGCTTCTCTGAACCCATCATCTCTGCATTGGTTGCTGCATCATTTGGAGATGAATCCCCCAATGACCTAGTCCTAAGAACTATACTGGTCAAAATGCCATCTAAAAAGTAGGCTAAGTAAATGTCATTTTACCATAGCAGGTCCTTCCCACAAAGGGCAGTATCTTGGGAGGTATATGTTATTATCTTCTTTCTACTGATGAAGAAAAGAGGATCCAAGTTAAGCAACGCATCCAAGTTATCACAGCTAATAAGATAGGCTGGATTTGGTGGGCTTATAAACATTTGGAAGCCTCACTGGCAATTAAGATGAAACTTAAAATCTCCAAATATACTTTTATACCCTCCCAAACAGTAAAAATTAAAAATCAGACAATCTAAGTGTTAGTAATGGCTGTGTGTCAATTGTACCAACCACTGTGACAACAATTAGACATCAAATTTAAAGGCTGAACCAGGGGAACCTGAGTGGCTCAATCAGTTAAGCATCCAACTTCAGCTCAGGTCATGATCTCATGGTTCATGAGTCCAAGTCCCACATGGAGCTCTCTGCTATCAGCACAGAACCCACTTCAAATCCTCTGTTCCTCTCTCTCTCTGCCCCTCCATCCCTCCTCTCTCTGTCTCTCAAAAATAAATATTCATAAATAAATAAATAAAATTGAACCCCTGGTTTTATGAGTAGGCATGTACTCTAGAGAAATTCCTGCACTCTCACATTATGAAACATGCTTATAGAAGCATTTTTGTTCAGAGCAAAAAAGCAAAAGTAACACAAATGTCTATAACAGGACAAATGGATGAATAAAATAGGGCTCAGTCATGCAACAGAAATAGTGAAACTCAGGTCCATGCACCAACACGAATGTGTTTCTTAAACAGAAGCTTGAGTGAAATCAGGACAGAAATAAGTAACAGAAGGGTGCACACGATATTATTCCATTTGTATACAATTATAAACAGGCAAAACTAAGCAATTATAATGTTTAGAAATGCACTCACGGATGGCAAAACCATTTAAAATAAAGCAAAGAGTGATTGACAGAAAATCTGAGATAGTACTTCTTGTGGCGGGGGGGATAAACGGGTGATATTAGGGAGAGGCACATGGGGGCCTTCTTAGATCACGCTACTCAATGTGTGAACTATACACCACCAATACTGGTGTTGTCTGGGAGCTGGTTACAAATGCACAATGTCAGGCTCTTCCCCAACCATATGGAATCAGAATCTCCATTTTAACACGATCCCCAGATGATTCGTCAGCACTTTAAAGATACTTGTAACATTCTATTTCTAAGGTAGAAGGTACACACATGGGTCTTTATTTTATTTTATTTTATTTTTTTAATGTTTTATTTATTTTTAGGAGAGAGAGAGAGAGAGAGAGAGAGAGACAGCGTGAGCAGGGGAGGGTCAGAGAGAGAGGGAATCACAGATCTGAAACACGCTCCAGGCTCTGAGCTGACAGTCAGCACAGAGCCCGATGCGGGGCTCGAACCCACGAACCGCGAGATCATGACCCAAGCGGAAGTCGGACGCTCAACCGACTAAGCCACCCAGGCGCCCCCATGGGTCTTTATTTTAGCAACATTCTTCAAATGCTGTAGGTTTTACAACACATTTGCGTGTATGATATATTTCACAATTTCATAACATTTAAAAAATATGTAGTTTCAGGCGCACCTGGGTGGCTCAGTCGGTTAAGCGTCCAACTTTGGCTTAGGTCATGATCTCACAGTTCATGGATTCGAGCCCCATGTCGGGATCTGTGCTGACAGCTAGCTTAGAGCCTGGAGCGTGTCTTCGGATTCTGTATCTCCCTCTCTCTCTGACCCTCTGCTGCTCATGCTGTCTCTCTCTCTCTCTCTCTCTCTCTCTCTCTCTCTCTCTCAAAAATAAAGGATAAAAAAAATTTTAATATGTAGTTTTAATACAATTTTAAATATTTTAAAACATCTATAAATACAAAGATGAATACATAAAATGACAAAGAGCTGAAACCAAACCCTGAGATGTACACTCACAATCCAGCACTATTTCCAGTCTTTCATGCCTTTGGCTCAAGGTAGTAAATGAACTGACTCCAGTGAATTTTTCCATTTCTAATTCATATTGTGAGTGGATGGGCTAAATCCACGATAAAGATAGATAAACTATTGGAAGATTCCTTCAGTGGCTTGATCTTTTTTATTTAGATATTCTGGGATGGGGAGCAAGCAGGAAAGTTATTTCCCCATTCAGACAATCCTCGCCTTTCCTGGAAAGGCTTTCCTGGAACATATTTTGGAAATTGGAATACCTGAAATTTAAACTTGATACTTACATGTTTTATTTGTTTGCAAGGAAAGGAAGAGGGGAAGGGATACAATTCAGAGAGCTAAAAAGTATTCTAAAGTCTCAAATATGATATAATAGCTTAATTTGATCCTATATCTGAATGTTATGCACTGTATACATGAGTATTTGAAGTATTAAATATAGATTATATTTAAATGCTGACAATCAAATTCGATGTTCTTGTGTAACTTTGCAACTCAAAAGTCCTTGTTGATCCAGTTGACTTAAAATGATACTTGGTAAGGAGAAAATTTAACTTTTATGTCGGATATAAAGATCTGCTAATGGCAATTATGCAAATGTTAGCGCAGTACCTTATGTAACTGTAAAATGTCTTTTCAATGCTCTTGAATAATTTGTATAGAAAGGATTTAAACACTGCTGGTCTCTCCCTTGATAAAGAAGCCTGTAACACACAAAATCATTGCAAATAGCTCACTGGGCCACGAAGTTCCCTCTGTGAAGCTTATTGATGCTGATTCTCAACCCGGTTATAACAGGTGCTTGTATAAGGCTCCAAACTCATCTGTACAAGAAGTGTGACTTTTTTTCCTCCTTAGCAAGTTCTCTTTCGAGCTATTCATCTGCCAGATGGTGAAAACATCTTGTCTGTCAAATCTGGGCAATGCTGGTCAGTTTAAGAGCCCCTCCCCCAACATTCACCCATATACACACTCCTTCCCTTTCTCAGGGGCCAGAGAGTACCAGTGAGGATAGATGGAATAGATTGGGATGTCTCCTGACACTCTGTCATGGTCTGTCTGAGCTGGCATTTACTAAGACATCCTACTCCCACTTGGTCTCCAACTGCTAGACCATGATGATCATGGTCATGACTCCATGTCTGAAAAAGAAGGCCTCTGTGGACTTAGCTACTCCTTCTTTCCTCTCGCGGACACCACCCACTCTCCCATGACACTCTGCTTCTCAAGGAAAGTTGTCTCAGACTCTCAGCCTGGCCCAGCCACATGGCCATTTCTTCGCAGCAGCTCCTATACCTCAAGAGATACAGTTCTAGAGATTGAGCCACAAGATTCCTTCCTAGGGACTCACCAGCCAGTAAACTCCCGTCTGCCCTGACTTTCTTCTCCTTACATGCTCAGGGAACTTTTATCTACTCTTTGAGAGAAAGAAAAGCTCTGGAAAAACTGTCTCTGACTGATCATATATTCTTATATGCTTACGGTTATGGTATCACTTTATGCCCTGGGTTATTGATGGTTCTAGCTTTTGAAGTTCAAAAGCTTCTTATCACAAAAGTTTAATCTCTGCCTTGGGTTTCTAAAACATATTTTAAACCTCAAAGGCCAGGGACTGACTTTTTTGGTATCTTCACTATGCTGTAACAACCTTACCCTGGAGGCATGGCTGCCAAGAAGTCTCTTTTGAACTTGGGAAGGACCAGTGAGTGAAAAAAAAAGAAAAAAAGAAAAAGGTAAATTATCAGGAAAACAAAACAGCGCATCAAAATCGTATTTTAATAAACATAACTGTAAAGATCTCCACATTTTGCTCCACCACTTCACCCTACCTTTTAGCCACAAACTTGGGAAATGGAGTTACAGCATTTTGTACATGTGTTTTAACTTGTGTTGTTTTCCTTAATAATTGAATACAGTTGACAGGCTTCCTTAAATTCAATAAGCATCGAATTTACTGTTTTTGACCTACCAGATGATATCTTCCCTTATAAAATCATTAACATCAGCACTTTATTTTTCCATTCTCCACTATCCTTTGATAAATAAAGGCAAATATGCAACAAAATGTTCCAGTAATTACACAAACATTGCCATATTTAGATGACAACACGGCTAAAATGAAACTATTGGTTGGCAGACAGCAGTACCAAAAGGTAACTTAAGAGTGGTTAGTTGCTGAAATAAACAAGTAAAATTTGGTGCAGGAAGGGAGTTCAAAGGTGTGGATCTATAACATATGAAAGGGCCAGTTGCACAAATTCATGATCACCTTCCCTACCTTCACATCTCTAAGTAGAAGCCATTAAAACAAGTTTATTTGTAGCAGGTTTACTGAGATATAATTCACATACCTTACAATTCAGCTAAGAAGGAAAAAAAGAAAAACAAACAACAACACCGCACTTCCATTTCAGTGTGTTTCTCCTTCACCTTCAAACCACTACCGTGCTCACAATGCTTCTGACACGAGATGTTTGGGGATTTTTTTTCCCACACCAAGCAGTTCTCAGTAACATCCACTGGGTGTCCTACTGTTGAGTTCATTTCTGACACTATCCAGACCCCACAGATAAAAACTTGGTCCCACAAGATTATCCCTGCCTCTAGTGTGAATGGGTGTATAGAGGAAGTGGTGAATAGGTTTGTTGATATAGAACAAGTTGTTCTCATATGAGCATTACAATGTCGAGATCACATATTAGCCTATGTCAGTGAAGCCTTCCACACTGCTGGGTTTTCACCAGCAGTAAAAAAATGGAAGACTGTCCTTGAATTTAACAACCTTATCTCTCAGTGATGCCTTGAGAGTTAAGGAAATAAAAAATCCTTTCTACCAAATTATAGGTTGGATGTCAAATTGGAGGCCTAGAAACTTACATGTAGAATCCTGATATTGAGCCTACTGCAGATACTTAAGCCATCTCTCCACCGTCAGCTGTTAAGTCAGTTACTCTTTTTTTTTACTTTTTTAATGTTTATTTATTTTGAGAGAGAGAAAGACGAGTGTGAGCAGGGGAGAGGCAGAGAGAGAGGGAGACACAGAATTCGAAGCAGTCTCCAAGCTCTGAGCCATCAGTACAGAGCCTGACACGGGGCTCGAACCCACAAGAGAGATCATGACCTGAGCCGAAGTCAGACACTCAACCAACTGAACCACCCAGGCACCCCAAGTCAGTTACTCTTAATATAAAGTAGGTTGATATAAACACCATCACTGGGATGCAGCCTTCCAGGACGGCAGGAGCGGTGATCCTCCATAGCACCATTCTGACTTATGCTTTATGTAAAAGGGATGATGGAGGAACACTTAGTACTTACAATGCAGTAAGCTAAATGGCAAATACAAGGAAGGAAAACTGGAAAACTCTTCTCGGGACGTGTTTCATCTCAGCTTTAAATGACACCTGTTTCTGTACTTTGAGGAAATGACTGCAGCCAGTGGGCAAGCTGCTGTATGGGAGTCCAGACTGGAATACCTTTGAAATGGATGAGTATGCTAACTCCAGTCATTTGAAGAAGAGTCACAAACAACTAGGCAAAGAACTGAAAACCTGTAAATCAAAATCGAAAACTTGCTTTGAAAGTCACAGTCACCCTGTGCATGCCTAACTCCGTACTAGTTTTGCATCAGCCTTTTAACCGTGTGATGCATTGAGACAGCAGCAGATATTCAAGAAGTGGGAGCTGGAATTCTTTATTATTCTCAATAACGTTTTAGAATTCCAGTAGTGGTTTTATAAATACAGGCTGGATGTACAGAATGAAGTAAACATGCTTTCTAATCAAAAAAAAAAGAAGAAGAAGAAAAGATTACCCCTGCCTCAGTTCAACACCAATTGCAAGTAGTAAGTCTTGGGTTACTTGCCACTTCTGTCCTACTTGGCTACAAATGAGAGATTCTCATGACCTGCCTACCCACTCTTGGGTTCAATCATTTGCTAGAACAGCCCACAGACCTCAGGAAAACACTTAAGTTTACCAGTTTATAATAAAATAAAGGATATGATAGAGGTGCCTGGGTGGCTCTGTTGGTTAAGCATCTAACTCTTTTTTTTTTTTTAATGTTTTATTTATTTTTAGGAGAGAGAGAGAGAGACAGCGTGAGCAGGGGAGGGTCAGAGAGAGAGGGAGTCACAGACTGAAACAGGCTCCAGGCTCTGAGCTGGCAGTCAGCACAGAGCCCGGCGGGGCTCGAACCCACGAACTGCGAGATCATGACCTAAGCAAAAGTCGGACGCTTAACCGACTAAACCACCCAGGCGCCCCAGCATCTGACTCTTCATACTGCCTCAGGTGGTGATCTTGTGGTTGTGGGCACAGAGCCTACTTGGGATTCTCTCTTCCCTCTCTCTCTGCCCCTACAGCACTCACACGCATACACGCACACACACACTCTCTCTCTCTCAAACTAAATAAATAAAGTAATATTAAAAAATAAAATGAAATAAAGTAAAGGATATGATAAAGGATACAGATGAACAGCCAAATTAAGGGCTATGGAGGGTGAGGTCCAGCAGTCCCCCAAGTTTGGGAGCTTCTGTCCCTGTAGAGTTGGGGTGTACCAGCCTCCCCGCATGTAGAGGCATGCACCAACTTAGAAGCCCTGTGAACTCCATACTAATAGGATTTTTATGGATGCTTCATCATGATTTCATTTCTAGCCCCTCTTCCTGTTCTGGACAATGGGCAGTGGTGCTAAAATTCCAAGCTTCTAATCATGACTTGGTCTTTCTGGTAACCAGCTCCTCTCCACCCACCCCCCTCCAAGAACCCACCAAGTGTCACCTCATTAGAACAAAAGACATTGTTATCACCCAGGAAATTTTGTCAGGAATCAGGGTCAAAGAGCAAATCTTTTTTTTTTTTTTAAGTTTATTTATTTGAGACAGAGAGTGTATGTGAACAGGGAAGAGGCAGAGAGAGAGGGAGAATTCCAAGCAGACTCCATACTGTCAGCACAGAACCTTGAACTCCAGCCTTGAACCCACAAGCCGTGAGATCATAACCTGAGCCAAAACCCAAGAGCCAGATGCTCAACCACCTGAGCCACCCAGGAGCCCCTCAAAGACCAAATCCTAGAACAAAAGATGCTCCTAGTGCTCTGATCACTTAGAAAATTATAAGATTATTAGGTTTCTGTGCTGGGGAACAGGGGCAGAGATTGATATATATATATATACACATATGTATTTATTTCACATCATCCATTTAAAGTGTACAATTCAATGATTTTTAGTCCATTCACAGACTTGTGCAACCATCACCACAATTAATTTTGGAACATCTTTGTCACACCCAGAAGAAACCTTGCACCATTGGGCCCCAATCCTCCAACTTCCTACTCTCTTTAGTCCTTGGAGATCACTAGTCTACTTTCTGTCTCAAGACATTTGGCTGCACATTTCATATAAATGGAATCATAAAACTGTGGTCTTTTATGATGGGCTTCTTTCATTTAGCAGAATGTTTTCAAGTTTTATCAATGTTTCATTTTTTTATAATATAAAAAATAATTCCCATTTATGGATATACCACATTTTATTTATGCATTTATTAGTTGATAGATATTTGGATTTTTTCCACCTTTTACCTGTTGTGTATAATGTTCCTAAGAACATTCATGAGAATGCAACCATCTGCAAGCCAGAAATGGAGCCCTTACCAGAAACACGGACACTCTGATCTCAGACTTCCAGCCTCCAAAAGTGAGACATTTCCATTGTTTAAGCCGCGCAGTCTATGATATTTTGTTACAGCAGCCTAAGCTAAAAAATTTAATTTTGTTTCTGATGCTTTTGGGGTCATATCTTAAACTCCATTGCCAAATCCAAGGTCATGAACATTTACCTCTATGTTTTCTTCAAACGGCTTTAAGGTTTTACCTCTTAGATTCATTTTGAGTTCATTCTTGTATATGGTGTGAGGAAAGTGTCCAAATTCATTCTTTCGTGTGTGGTTGTACAATCGTCTCAGCACCATTTGTTGTAGAAACTGTTCTCTATTAAATAATCTTAGCATGTTTTTCAAAAATCAATTGACCATAAATATATGGGTTTCTTTTGAGATTCTCAATTCTACTTCATTGATCTATATGCCTATTCTTATGCTGTTTCCCACACTGTTTTAATTACTGTAGCTTTGTAGCAAGTTTTGAAATTAAGAATAATGAGTCCTCTGAGGTGCTTGGGGGGCTCATTCGGTTGAGCATTCAACTCTTGATTTCAGCTTGGGTTATGATGTCAGTTTCTTGAGTTTGAGTTCCAAATGGGTTCTGCGCTGACAGTGCAGAGTCTGCTTGGTATTCTCCCTCTTTCTCTGCCTCTCTCTCACACAAAATAAATAAATAAACTTAAAAAAAAAAGAATCATGAGTCCTCCAACTTTATTATTGTTTTTCAAGACTGTTTTAGCAATACTTTTTTTTTTTTTTTAGTTTATTCATTTATTTTGAGAGAGAGAGAGAGAACGGACAGGAGAGGGGAAGGGCAGAGAGAAAAGAAGAGAGAAAATCCCAAGCAGGCTCCAACTTCACTGTCACCACACAGCCTGAGACATGGAGGTCGATCTCATGTACACTGGGATCATGACCTTAGCTGAAATCAAGAGTCAGATGCTGAGCCAACAGAGCCACCCAGGCACCCCTGTTTTAGCTATTCTTGGTCCCTTGAATTTCCATATGAATTTTAGGATCAGCTTCTCCATTTCTATCCAGAAGCTAGCTTGGACTTTGATAAGGACTGCATTGAATCTGTAGGTCAATTTGGAGAGTGTTATCATTAAAAAAGGTGTTTTTTTTAATGTTTATTTATTTTTGAGAGGAAAAGAGAGAGTGTGAGCAGGGGAGGGGCAGAGAGCGACGGAGACAGAATGTCAAGCAGGCTCCGCACTGTCAGCACAAAGCCCGATGTGGGGCTTGAACCCACAGACCATGAGATCATGACCTGAGCCAAAGTTCGATGCTCAACTGACTGAGCCACCAGGTGCCCGAGCGTTGTCATTTTAAAAATATTAAACCTTCCTATCCATGGACATGGGATGTTATTCAATTTATTTAGAACTTCTTTTATTTCTTTCAACAATGTGTTGTAGTTCTCAGGTATTAATTTTGCACTTCTTTTGTTAAATTTATTCCTAAATATTTTGTTCTTTTTGATGCTACCATAAATTGAATTGTTTTCTTAATTTTTGGAATGGTCTTTGCAAGTATATAGAAATATGATTGAGGGGCACCTGGGTGGCTCAATCGATTAAGCGTCCGACTTCAGCTGAGGTCATTATCTTGCTGTTTGTGGGTATGAGCCCTGCATTTGGTTCTATGCTGACAGCCCAGAGCCTGGAGCCTGTTTCGGATTCTGTGTGTATGTGTGTGTGTCTCTCTCTCTCTTCCCCTCCCCCACTCATGTTCTGTTTCTCTCTGTCTCAATAAAAAAAAAAAAAGAATACAATTGAGTTTTTAACAACTTTATTGAGATATAATTCACTATACAATTCACTCATTTAAAGTGTATAAGCCAATGGTAGAAATACAATTGATTTCTGTATATTCTATATCTTGCAACCTTGCTGAACTCCTTTACTACCTCTTACAGTTTTTAGTGGATTCATTAGGAGTTCAGGATCATAATATTTTGAATAGAGATGGGTTTACTTCTTTCTTTTCAATCTGGATTCCTTCTTTCCTACCCCCTTCCCAGTTCCCTGGATTGAAACTCCAATACAATAAAAGTAGCAAGAGTAGATATTCTTTTCTCTTTTCCTTATTTTAGGACATTTAGTCTTTCACCATTAAAAGTATTGTTAGCTGTGGGTTTTTCATAGCTCCTTTTATCAAGTTGAGGAAATTCCATTCTATTCCTATTTTGTTGAGTGTTTTTATCCTGAAAGGGTGTTGGATTTTCTCCAATGCTTTTTTTTCTGCATTTTCTTATGTCTATTAAATATGTAATGATGTCTCCTCTCTCATTCTTTTTTTTTTAAGTTAATTTATTTATTTAGAGAGAAAGTGCATGTGCATGCATGCAAGTGGAGGAGAGGCTGAGAGAGGTAAAGAGAGAGATCCCAAGTAGGCTTCACTCTGTCAGGGCAGAGCCCATTGAAAGGCTTGGTCTCATAAACTGGGAGATCATGATCTGAGCCAAATCAAGAGTCAAACACTTAACCAACTGAGCCACCCAAGTGGCCCTTGTCTCTCATTCTTGATATTAGTAATTTGAAACTTCTCTCTTTTTTTCTTGGACTGTCTAGCTAAGAAGTTTGTCATTTCTGTTGGTCTTTTCAAGGAACCAACCATTAGGTTGTTGATTTTTTCTATAGTTTTTCTATTCACTGCTTAATTTCTACTCTAATCTTTATTATGTCCATTCTTTTGCTTGCTTTGGTTTTGGTGTGCACTTCTTTTTCCTTCAATGTCTTAAGGTAGAAGTTTATGTCATAATGATTTGAGAGCATTCTTCTTTTATAATAAGGGATTTTAGCTATAAATTTCCCTCTCAGTATTGCTTTAACTCTATCCCATAAATTTGGTTATATTGTATCTTTATTTTCATTCATTGCAACGTATTTTCTAGTTTCTCTCATTATTTCTTCTTTGACCTATTGGTTATTAAGGAATGGGTTAATTCCATATATTTGTGAACTTCCCACAGTTCTTTCAATTACTGATTTCTAATTTCATATCACTGTAGCTAGAGATCATTAAATAATTTTACTCCTTTTAAATTTAGTGACGTATGTTTTATAATCTCGCATATTGTCTATCCTGGAGAATGTTCCGTGTGCACTTGAGAAGAGGTCATATTCTGCTGCTGTTGGGCAGTGTTCTTTAGATGTCTGTCAGATTAGTTGATGTATAGTGTTCAAACCTTCTATTTCCTCCTGATCTTATATCTACTCTACCTGCTATTGAAAGTGAAGTACTGAAGCCTGCAACAATTATTGTCAAACTGTCTATCTCTCCCATTATGTGTTAGTTTTGTTTTGTGTATTTTGGGGCTCTGTTGTTAGACATATATATATAGTTAATTGTTATGTCTTCTTGATAGGTTGGTCTTTTTATAATTAAAAAATTCCCCTCTTTATCTCTAGTTACATTTTTTGTTGTAAACCCTATTTCGTCTAATATTATAATCACTCCAGACTTCTCTTGAGGCTCTGTTCGTTTTCTATTTCTTCTTTTTCCTGTTCTTTGGATTTTATAACCTCTATTGATCTATTTTCAAGCTCGCTAATTCTTTCTTCTACCAGTTCAAGTCTACTGTTGAATCTCTCCAGTGAGTTTTTTTTATTTCAGATATTGTACCTTTTAACTCCACAAGTTCCATTAGATTCTTCCTATAATTACTATCTCTTTATTGATATTCTCTGCATAATAGCAGGTTGTCACCATCTCCTCTTATTTCTTTGAGCATGATGTCTTTTAGTTCTTTGAACATGGCTACTTTGAAGTCTGTCTCTCAAGTGTGACATCTGTCCTCACAGGCAGTTTCTAGTGCTTACTTTTTATCCTATGTATGGGTCACACTTTCCTGTTTCTTTGAATGTTACATAATTTTTGTTGAAATTAGACACTCCAGATAATATACAGTAGCAACCCTGGATGCCAGCCCCTTCCCTCTTCAGCCAGAGTTTATTATTATTTACCTGTTTATTTATTTATTTTTTGAACAGCAGGCAAAAGTTTATTTTGCCTGAGTAAACTGAATATAAGATAAGAAAGGAAAACTAGTAGGAAAGCTCTCTTCACAGAGGGGGGATAATTTGAAATTGAATCCCCCTACCTGTTTGTTTATTGACTGACTGAACTATTTTAGTGAAGTGTGTTTCCTCCACAGTGTGAAGGTTCTGATGTTGCTCTTCAGAGGATGCAGTATCGGGCCTGCACACCGTCAGTGCATGATGACAGTGGGACTTAGCTGGGCTCTCTTCCACTGTGTCTTTCCTTGATCACTTCCGACTTGTGGGTTCCACTAATTGCCAATTTGTGCTATTGCTTGTGACAAATCCGTGGGACATAAATTGCTCCACAGCCTATCTAATTAAATTTTTACTGCCTTGCAGGGGTAGTTTTTGAGGTCAGTTTCTGAGGTTTGTTCTGTCCCCAGAGGTCTCTACCTAGATGTCCCTTTCCCTGGCTCTCTCTGGCAAATTAGCTGGTTGATGCTTTCACTGGTATCACTCATGAAGCTGCCAGTTTTTTCTTTTCTTTTTCTTTCTTTTTCTTTTTCTTTCTTTCTTTTTTTTTTTTTAAGATTTCTTTCTTTAAGTAGTCTCTACACGCAACATGGGGCTCGAACTCCCTACTCTGAGGCTAAGGGTCACACACTCTACTGTCCAAGCCAGCCAGGTATCCTGCTATCAGTCTTTTCTTAATTGCTTTTTCATAAAACCTCCATTGTCTTTTGAGAGCACTCTTCCACACGAACTTCTCCACATTCTATTACAGGGAGTCTGTCCTTAAGGGAAAACTTTTGAGTTCTCCATTTTAGAGCCTGCCTCTTCCTCTGGGCAAAACCTCTGAGTTGCATTTCTGAGCCGGGGGCAAAGATGGTAGTGTCTTTCTCCTCGATTACACCCTTGACTTAAGAGGAAGGCACTAGGTGGGCCAGTAGCCTCTAGTCTTCTCAGTTTTCCTCTCCCAATATATTATCTCTTGCCTCCAGACAATCTGGAATTGGGGCCCATGTTCTTAGCATACAGCCTCTGAGATAGAGCCTCTACCTCACCCTCAGCTGCATTTGCCATAACTTAGCCCCTGCAAGAAATGGCTGGTGTGGATGGGAAATGCTGGTCATCTGGGTCTGCTCCTCTTGGAAAGCGGTCACTGCACTGAACAGGGGCTGGGGGAGGAGGGAGCACTGTATCCTTTGCTAGAGTCCTGGGGTGACATTTCCTTCAGGCTGAGCTGGGACAGGGAAAGGAAAGAGCAGGTTATGCTTCATATGCCACAGACCTGCCTGTTGTTCTTGCTAAGTAGATTTTCTTAAACTTACTGTGTGTCCTAAAAACATTACAAGACCTTAAATGGCTATTGTTGCTTTTTATGCTGCTGGCCAGTTACACCTGTTTGTCTGGGAAGAAGGTCATGGGAGTCCTGACAAAGACTCTCTCCTTGACCAAATTTTAGACAAGCTCTTCTGAACCCTCTCTTCAAAGAGGGCTTGTCCTTGGGTCCTCTCCTAGGCCTACTGAAAACAGTCTTAGCAAAGAATCCTTCTAATTCAATCCCCTATCGTTGAGATCTGATCATTTTTGATATCTCGTGGTTGGTGACTTTGAGCCCCATGTTGGGATCTGTGCCAACAACTCAGAGCCTGGAACCAGCTTCCAATTTGGTGTCTCCCTCTCTCTCTTCCTCTCCCTGCTCGTGCTGTCTCTCTCTGTCTCAAAAATAAATAAATATTTTTAAAAAAATTTTTAAGAGCCCAGGGAAGGGGTGCCTGGGTGGCTTAGTCGGTTGAGCATCCGACTTTCACTTAGGTCATGATCTCGCGGTTCGTGGGTTCGAACCCTGCGTCGGGCTCTGTGCTGACTGCCAGCTCAGAGCCTGGAGCCTGTCTCAGTCTGTGACTCCCTCTCTCTCTGATCCTCTCCTGCTCATGCTGTCTCTCTCTCTCTCTCTCCTAGAAATAAATAAAAAAACATTAAAAAAAAAATACTCTTTGAAGAGCCCTGGGAAAACTTCTTACTATCGCTGACCTGACAACAAACCTACTACTAATAACAACAAAAGCTAATATTTCCGGGGCTCCCAGCATGTGTCAGTTGCTGTTCCAAGTGCCTTCCAGGTGCTCTCATTTAGATCACATGATACCTTCTGAGATGGGCAGCACTGTTATCCCAATATCCCTCATCCCAGGATAAGCACAGAGTCAGATACATGATCCAAAGTTTGCGCTCTTGACAACTGTGCTGCATGATCGACATTTTAAAAGACCTTGATTTATGAGCAATTTAGACACATTTCAGCAATGTATAAATACCTTTCAATACACATTAGACATAAGCATTGGTAGGGCACCTGAGTGGCATAGTCGGTTAAGTGTCCGACTCTTGATTTCAGCTCAGGTCCTGAGCTCACAGTTCGTGGGTTTCAGCCCCATGTCAGGCTCACTCTCTCTCTCTCCTCCCCCCCCCCCAGCCACCCCACCCTCCAGCTCTTTCTCTCTCTCGGCCCTTCCCCTACTTCCACATACATACTCTCTCTCTCAAAATAAATAAACATTAAAAAAAAAAAGACACAGGGAACCTGGGTGGCTCAGTCAGTTGAGTGTCCAACTTCAGCTGAGGTCATGATCTCAAAGTTTGTGAATTTGGGCCCCCTGTCAACACACAGCCTGTTTCGGATCCTCTGTCTCCTTCTCTCTCTGCTCCTGGCCCGTTTGTGCTCTCCCTTTCTCTCAAAAATAAATAAACATTAAAAAGGAAAAGAGACATTAGCATTGGAAATTCTTTTGCTAATTTGATAAAACCCAACAGTGGGAGAACCTGATTGTCATTTTTGTTTGTGTTTGTTACTGGCAAGAGTCAAAGTTTTTGATATACTTATTAGTTCTATAACCTTCTTGATTTATTCATTCAAGCCTTCTGATCATATATTGTATGAGCTTTTTATATGATAAACACATTACCCATGTGTCATATCCGCTGATTTTGGCCACTTGTCATGTCTCATCTTATGCTAATTATTTGTGTAATGTCCGTGTACTTTAACATATCTTTTCCTTTTTTATTAAGTCTATCATCTAAAAGTTTGTAAGTTAAAAAATTTTAAGACAAGCCACAGACTGAAAGAAAATATTTGTCAAACACTTATCTAAGAAAGGACTGTTATCCAGAATATATGGAGAACTGTTTCTTTTTTTTAAGATCTTATTTTTTTAAACATTTTTAATGTTTTATTTTATTTTTTGAGACACAGAGAGAGACAGAGTGTGAGCAGCAGAGGAGCAGAGAGAGAGAGGGAGACACAGAATCCAAAGCAGGCTCTAGGCCCTGATCTGTCAGCACAGAGCCTGACACGGGGTTCAAACCTATAAACCATGAGATCATGACCTGACTTGAAGTTGGACACCCAACCAACTGAGCCACCCAGGTGCCCCTTTAAGATCTTATTTTTAAGTTATCTCTATACCCAACATGGGGCTTGAACTCACCAACCCGATATCAAGAGCTACATGCTCTACCGACTGAGCCCACTCAGCGCACCAAAAATATATGGAAAACTCTTAAGACTCAAAGATAAGAAAACAAAGAATCCAATTTAAAAGTGGGCAAAGGATCTGAAAGATACCTCACTGAAGACATACAGGTAGCCAATAAGCACATGAAAAGATGCTCAACACCATACATCATTAAAGAATTGCAACTTAAAAAAAAAAGATCCCACTGCTCAGCGATTAGAATGACTAAAATCCACCAAATGACTAAAAACACTGATGACACAGAATGTTGGTGAGGGTGTCAGGCAACAGGAGCTCTCACACGACTGGAGGGAAGGCAAACTGGTACAGTCACTGTGGAAGGCAGTTTGGCCACTTCTTACAAAACTAAACATACTCTGACCACATAAACCAATAAACACACTTCTTAGTATTTACCCAAAGGACTTGGAAGCATATGTCCACGCAAAACATGCACGAATGTTTATAGCAGCTTTATCCAGAAATGCTAAACCTTGGAAGCAACAAAGATGTCCTTCAGTAGGTGAATGGATAAGCAAACTATGGTATAGCCACACAACGAAATATTATTTGGTATTACTTAAAAAAAAAAAAGCTACCAAGCCATAAACAGACATGAAGGAAACTTAAATGCATATTGCTAAGTGAAAAATGTCGATTTCAAAAGGCTACATCATGTATGATTCCAATTACATGTACATGACCTGCTGGAAAGGCAAAACTACGGAAACAGTAAAAAGATCAGCTGTTGTCAGGGGTTTGGGAGAAGGAAGGGATAATTGGGAGAGCATAGGGAATTCTTACTTTTTTAATTATTTTTAAATTTTTATTTAATTAATTTTTTAATTACACCCAAGTTAGTTAGCATAAAGTGCCAAATGATTTCAGGAGTAGATTCCTTAATGCTCCTTACTCATTTAGCCCATCCCCCTCCCACAACCCCTCCAGCCACCCTCTGTTTGTTCTCCATATTTAAGAGTCTCTTATGTTTAAGGGGCGCCTGGGTGGCTTAGTTGGTTAAGCGTCCGACTTTCGCTTATGTCATGATCTCATGGTTCGTGGGTTCGAGCCCCGCGTCGGGCTCTGTGCTGACTGCCAGCTCAGAGCCTAGAGCCTGTTTCAGATTCTGTGTCTCCCTCTCTCTCTCTGACCCTCCCCTGTTCACGCTGTCTCTCTCTCTCCTAGAAATAAATAAAAAAATATATCTTTTTAAAAAAAGAGTCTCTTATGTTTTGTCCCCTTCCCTGTTTTTATATTATTTTTGCTTCCCTTCCCTTATGTTCATCTGTTTTGTATCTTAAAGTCCTCAAGAACATAGGGAATTTTTAGAGTAATGAAACCATTTTGTAGAACACTGTAGTGATGGATACATATCATTACACATTAGTCAAAACCCACAGAAAGAGGGGCGCCTGGGTGACTCAGTCAGTTAAGCACCGACTTCAGCTCATGGTTCTTAGGTTTGAGTCCAGCATCAGATTCTGTGCTGACGGCTCGGAGCCTGGAACCTGCTTCAGATTCTGTGTCTCCCTGTCTCTCTGCCCCTCCCACACTCATTCTCTGTGTGTGTCTCTCTCTCAGAAATAGGTAAAACATTAAAAATAAATTAAAATAAATTTTTTAAAAAGAGAAAGAGAAACTCACACAGAGAGCGATCCCTAATGTAAACTACTGACTTTGGTTAATAACAATGCATCAATCAATATCGCCTCACTAACACAAAATGTTAATAATAGAGGAAACTGAGGCAGGGGTGGAGAGATGATGTGAGGAGATAGAAGGGAACTCTTTGTACTTTCCACTCAATTTTTCTGTAACTGCTTCAGAAAATAAAGTCTATTTTTTTTCCAAAAAGTTTGCAAGCTCTTCTCGCTTAAAATTTTATATTTATTTTTCCCTCCTTTTCCAAAAATATAACTTTTAAACTCTAAGTTAATGTAGTATGTGGTATGAGGGGGAATCTAAAAAGATTTTATTTTTCTCCTAATTGTTAATTCCATCATCCCCATGTCATCTTCTGACTTTTCTTCCCTCACTGATTTGTGATGCTTTTTTTTTATTAAATTTTTTTTAATGTTTTATTTATTTCTAGGAGAGAGAGAGAGAGAGACAGCATGAGCAGGGGAGGGTCAGAGAGAGAGGGAGTCACAGTTGAAACAGGCTCCGGGCTCTGAGCCGGCAGTCAGTACAGAGCCCGACGCGGGGCTCCAACCCACGAACCGCGAGATCATGACCTAAGGGAAAGTCGGACACTTAACCGACTAAGGCACCCAGGCGCCCCTGATTTGTGATGCTTAATCATACCCTCAGGTATAATAGGATCTATTTCTGTGTTGATTCCGTTAACATTTTGAATTACAATTGATCTACTCATCACCCAATAAGTTCATATTTATTCCCAGTCTTCTATGTCCCTGGCTTGTACAGTGAACCTTAAAAACAACTCTATTCCGGGGCGCCTGGGTGGCTTAGTCGGTTAAGCGACTTTCGCTTAGGTCATGATCTCGCGGTTCGTGGGTTCGAGCCCCGCGTCGGGCTCTGTGCTGACTGCCAGCTCAGAGCCTGGAGCCTGTTTCAGTCTGTGACTCCCTCTCTCTCTGACCCTCCCCTGCTCAGCTGTCTCTCTCTCTCTCTCTCCTAGAAATAAAAAAATTAAAAAACATTAAAAAAAAAAAACAACTCTATTCCTTTCAGATCATAGGCTATCAGAGCTGACAGGAACCTAAATACTGCAATTCCCAAATGACTCACCATATTAGAGATGAGGAAATTGGGGCACACAGAGTACCCAGACTAAATTGTAGTCATGCAGCTGGTTAAAGGACGAAATGGGACTAGTATCCAAGTGTTTTCACCTGTTTCAGGACATAATCCAAATTCAATCTATCAATTTTTCAAACAGTTGGATCTTGGGAAATTTTTGAGAGGTGTTCATTTATTAATTGGAGTGACGTGGGCAAAAATGGGGGACCTAATGTGCAAATGCACCTCAGGCGTTCTAGGATAAGCTAGGATACTGGAGTTTTATTTGCATGAGACTCTTCCCCAGCTCATTCTCTGGGGAATGCATTCCAAGTTCCTGAATGGAAGGAACTGTAAGAAATTGATAGGGGAGGGGATGAGCACTGAGTATTATGTGGAAACTAATTTGACAATAAACTATTCGTAAAATAAATAAATAAATAAAATAAATAAAATTAGGGGCACCTGGGTGGCTTAGTCGGTTAAGCGTCCTGCTTTCGCTTAGGTCATGCTCTCGCGGTTCGTGGGTTCGAGCCCCGCGTCAGGCTCTGTGCTGACTGCCAGGTCAGAGCCTGGAGCCTGTTTCAGTCTGTGACTCCCTCTCTCTCTGACCCTCCCCTGCTCACACTGTCTGTCTCTCTCTCTCTCCTAAAAATAAATAAAAATATTTATAAATAAATAAATACATACATACATACATACACACATACATAAAATTAAAAAAGAAAAAGATATCCAAGTCCAGAAAAAAAAAAAAAAGAAAGAAATTGATAGGGAAAAGCACCTTGGTCCAGAGTTGCATCCACAAGGACTTCAAGTTCAAGACAAGAACTGCAGGACAACAAGACAGCAGTAGTCTTAGGAGAGAGTTTGGGTGCTCGGGAGTTGGGAGGGAAGTAAGAGCAGCCACAGCAGAAAGAACAAGAACAGGGGCACCTGGGTGGCTCAGTCGGTTAAATGATCACCTTTGGCTCAGGTCATGATCTTGCTGTCCTTCGGTTTGAGCCCCGCATCAGGCTCTGTTCTGACAACTCAGAGCCTGGAGCCTGCTTGGGATTCTGTGTCTCCCTCTCTCTCTGACCCTCCCCTGCTTGTGCTCTGTCTCTGCTTCTCTCTCAAAAATAAATATTAAAAGAAGAAGAAAGAAAGAAAGAAAGAAAGGAAGAAAGAAAGAAAGAAAGAAAGAAAGAAAGAAAGAAAGAAATATTAAAAAAAAAAGACAAGAACAAGAAGAGAAGCAAAGAAAGAAAGAAAGAAAGAAAGAAAGAAAGAAAGAAATATATTAAAAAAAAAAAAAGACAAGAACAAGAAGAGAAGCAAGTCTCCAGAGAATGTAGAATACCAATGGGAAACTAGGTTGGGGATCATAGTCTGTCATGATGTTTACTCAAGCCTGAAGCTGAGAGGAAGTTGTACAGGGTTGAAAAGTTATGCTTCTAGTATTAACAAAGTAGACCCATCTTTCTTGGGGGACAAAGGGGTTGCTTCCAGCTCTCCTGGCCTCTCAGCGCTATCTACCAACCTTTCACTGTAAGATCTTGCTTGTGTGGAAGCCCTTGGAAGTCTTTTTCAATACGTAGTCCAACTTCCAAGTGCTGTCAGCCACTTCCATTGAGCTAACCTGCTGAAAAATAGTTCAGAACAGTATATCAAGAGCCCTAAAAATGTTCTTAACTTTTAACTCAGAAATTCCTCTTCTAAGGAAATAATCCAGATAACAATGATTTAGGCACAAAGATATTTCTTACGGCATATTTACAATACTATACATAAGTATTACACCTAGGTATCCAACAAGTGAGGAAAAGTTAAATAAATAATGGTATATCCATTTGATTAAATATCATGCAGCCATGAAAAATATTATGGTCTTGAAGAATTAACTGGGAAATGTTACAGGATAATGTTAGATCAGAGAAGCGGCTGCTTATACTGTATAAGCTCTATTAAGTTTTTTTTTAATGTTTATTTTTGAAAGAGACAGACAGACAGAGTGTGAGCCCGGGAGGGGCAGAAAGAGAGAGACACAGAATCCAAAGTAGGCTTCAGACTCGAACTGTCAGCACAGAGCCTGATGCGGGGCTGAACTCACAGACCGTGAGATCATAACCTGATCCGAAGTCTGATGCCCAACCGACGAGCCACCCACGCACCCCAATCTACTAAGTGTTCTTAAAAAATAGAAAAACACTTGATGGAAGGGTGCCAAAACATTGAGAGTGGCTGCCTAGGATGGCAGGGCTTAGGATTACAATGGACTTATGCTCTACCTTTTTAAAAACACTCTCTGTACTTTCTAAATTGTTTTCAGTTATTAAATTTTAAATTTCTTTTTATAGCCAGTAAAAGGAATCAATTAAAAGGAAGTCACTCAGCGACTTGCCCTTTACTTGCCATCAGTGAACTGGTACGATATACCTGGGCCAGGCAGCAGTGGGCTCACCTGTTTCCTATACCCTATTCCCCAGACACTTTCACTCTGAACCACTGGCTATCCACAGGGATGTTATGGGCCCACATGTGGAAAACACGCAAAAGCACAGAACATCTTGCTTTGGGTGGGAATCTGCATCTCCAGAACAGGTGAGCTTGCACTCTGGATTGGGAAAGGTGAGTATGGAAAGAATTGATGAAAGATGGATACAAGGAAATAGGGAAAGGCCTAGGACATCACACTGTGGCTCTCTAAATTCAGAGCTATGCCTGAAAATGAAAGAGATCCAGCCCCAGTGTAGGAGTTTAGAGCTTCTCCAAGAAGGGGCTTCCCTACGGCCTTGCAGGAAATTACAGTTGACCTTTGAACAACATGGGTTTGAACTACGCGGATCCACTTAGCTATGAATACTTTTCAATAAATACAATATAGTACTGTAAATGTATTTTCTCTTCCTTATGATTTTCTTAAGAACATTTTCTTTCCTCTAGCTTACTTTATTGTAAGAACACAGAATATAATACATAACATACAAAATACATAACATACAAAATACGTGTTAATTGACTGTTTATATTAGCAATATGGTTTTGAGTCAACAGTAGGCTATTAGTAGTTGAGTTTCAGGGAGTCAAAAGTTACACGTAGATTTTTGACTGCCTCAGGGTGGGAGGGGGATCAGCGCCCTAATTCCAGCACTGTTCAAGGGTCAGCTGCAGTTGTTTTCTTTGGATGAGGACCCAGACTGCAGAATTTGAACCCCTGTAACCCCAGTTCAGCGGTTGAGCAGATAAGATGAAATAGACATTTCTCAAATTTTAACATACTTAAGAATCACCAGGGATATTGTTTGAATTGCTGGTTCCTAGGCTCTACCTCTGGACATTCAGATTTAATATGTCTGGGCTGGCTCCAAGAACACTGTGTGTTTATCAAGCAGTCCTCACGACCACCACCAGAAGGTTCCTGATGCGCCGAGCACAGCCATAGAAATCTAGAGACTCTGAAATTGTAGGCAAAATGCTGTGTTGGCACACTTTTTTAGAAGAGGTCCCTAACTATCATCAGATTCTCAAGGAGTTCCATAATCCCAGAAGGCTAAGAACCATCTTGAGCACAAAAACAACTAAGGAGCCCTTGTTCCAGTATCAAGTCAGAGGGGCAAAGGCAAAGTTAAAAACAAAATATGGGTGCGTGGGTGCCTCGGTGGGTTTTTGGCTCAGGTCATGATCTCACAGTCTGTGGGCTCAAGCCCCATGTCTGCACTGCCAGCACAGAGCCTGCCTGGGGGTCCTCTCTCTCTCTCTCTCTCTGCTCCTCCCCCACTCATGCTCTCTCTCTCTCTAAATAAACCTTAAAGAAAACACAAAAAACAAAAACATCCCACAAAGGCAAACCAGCAGAAACCAGGCAGAATTAGGATGAACTGGAGTGAAAGCCAATGGCTGGAGCCCCCTGCAGGATGTACCTAAGCCATGTTCCCCTAGAAGTCTGGAACATTAATAGCTTATTAGTCACAGGCAACTTAGTGCATGGGTGTGTGACTTCAAGGCACAGAGATCAGGGGGACATTAATTCCAGCAGAGATTAATAGGAGGGAAGGTGGATGAATTTTCCTAGGAAGGCAGGCCCCAGGGTTGTGAAGATTAGAGAAGAAAAATGAGTTCATTGGGTCTTCCGGCTATGCGAAGCTGGAGTATGGTCAAGTAGTTGTGGTGGGGGCGTAGCTGAAGCATCTGTAGTTGAGACAAAGGCATCGAAGACAGAAGTGGCCCCCATGAGCCCAAACAGGCGACGGCGTTCCCTACCTCCCCACACTATCACTACCAGTCATGGAGCACAGGAGCACCACGCCAGAGCCCCTGGTCAGCAACACTGAGGCTGCAGCGAGGAGGACGCGAGTTCTCCCCGTGCTCTGCTGAGAAAGGGGTAGGACAGGGGGCCGGGTTGCAGCCCATCCTCTGAGAGGCGCTCAGAGAGGCATTGTTGTCAGAAGAGGGAGTGTATTTCCCGATCTTCTTTGTTGTCCTTCTGATGACTACAAATACTCTCATAGAAAGTTTTCACCTGCTGGACCAAATCCTCATTAGCTAAATTCCTCTCGAAACAAATTTCTCATTCATTTGTGATATCACAACAGTCTCGTAGCTAATTTCCCTACCTCTGATCTTCTGCACTACAGCTCAAGCGATAACCTTTCAGATATCCAAGTGTTCCCCCAACGGTTAGAGAAAAATGTTAAAGCCTCAGAATCTTGTTTTTAACTATCACCCAGAAACCCAATTTTAGCAAAGCAGCTAGAAGCAAAGTTGTTAAAATGTGTAGGTGAACTGGTGTATCTTCTGTTCAGCCCCACTCTCCCCATCCCTGTGGCTGCTCAGGGGTACCACCGCAAAACCCTGGGTCCCCACGGTGGATTGAAATCCATCTGCCTGCTTGTGACAGGAGAAGAACCTCAAAACCCAAGCACCACTGCGGCCATCACCACCCCCTTCTTAGTCGCATTTCTTGCTGCTGTCTACGCGTCCCTGGGCCTCAGCTACCGGGAACAATCAGCTCCCAAATTGGTTATCACCATTAAAAAAAAAACAAAACAGGGGCGCCTGGGTGCCTCAGTTGGTTAAGCGGCCAACTTCAGCTCAGGTCATGATCTCACAGTTCGTGAGTTTGAGCCCCACGTTGGGCTCTGTGCTGACAGCTCAGAGCCTAAATAAAGCCTGCTTCGGATTCTAGGTCTCCTCTCTCTCTGCCCCTCCCCCACTCGCGCTCGATCTCTCTAATAAATGAATAAACGTTTAAAAAATTTTTATTTAAAAAAAAAACAACTCCCCCCAGAAAACCAAAAAACCTTTTTATTATGGGGAATTACAAATAAACATAAAAGTCAAATATTCTAATAAACCTCCATATGCCCATAACCCGGCTTCAGTGACTATCAGCTCACAGTCAATCTTATTTCATTTATACTTCCCCCTTCATGTTTGTCCCAAACTACTTGTAGCAAATTCCTCATAACATTTCATCCATTAAAATTTCATCGTATTGCTCAAATTGACAAGAAATTGACAATACCACTGTCATATCTAAAAACCAAGAATCCTGGGGCACCTGGGTGGTTCAGTCAGTTAAGCACCTGACTTCAGCTCTGGTCATGATCTCACAACTCTCACGTCGGGTTCTGTGCTGACAGCTCAGAGCCTAGAGCCTGCTTTGGATTGATTCTGTCTTCCTCTCTCTCTAACCCTCCCCCGCTTGCACTCTCTCTCTCTTCCTCTCTCAAATATAAATAAACATTACAAATTTTTAAAAATAAAATAAAAAATAAAAATAATCCCTTAATAATATCAAGTATCCAGTGTTCAAATTTCTAAGTATCTCATAAAATATCATCTTTATATCAGGATCCAAATAAAACTTGTGTTTTGAAATTAACTGATGCCTTGTTTTTCACCTGTAATATCCTTTCATCTTTCTTCTTCTTTATTAAAGAAATTGGGTCACCTATACTTCCTGCAATCCCCCCATTTTGCTAATTGCATCCCCATGGTATATTTTAACATTTCTTCCATCTTCTGTATTTCTTGCAAAATAATAATTGGATCATCAGATTCAGGACTTTTTTTTTTTTTTTTTTGAAAGAGGGAGAGAAAATGCGAACAGGGGAGAGGGGCAAAAGGAGAGGGAGAGAGAATCTTAAGCAGTCTCCACACCCAGCACAGAGCCCCATGTAGTGAGAGCCCAGCATGGCTCTCACCACTGTGAGATAATGACCTGAGTTGGAACCAAGAGTGGGACTCTTAACCAACTGAGCCACCCAGGCACCCCAGGATTCCTCCCACTTCAAATCACTTTGTAGATAATGTCTGATTGGCTCTTTTTGTGACATTACCAGCTGTTGATGCTCAATGCCTAAGATCTAGTTCTCAAGGACTGCAAAGTGATGATATTTTATTTTGATCCCTCTATCATTTTTAGATGAAATATTTCTATAAAGAGAGCTTCCTCTCACTAGCTACCCAGTGAACCATATTCTTTTTACACTTCTGTATTTTTACACATTATTCCATCTGACCTGCATGACTTTGCAACTTCTCCAACTGGTAGAATCCTAGTTATCCTTTGAAACCAACCTAAATTGTCACCTCAGTGAAGCCTTGCCCACCCTCCCAGCAGAGTTTACCCCTCTTATAATGCTAGAAAGTTATCATTATAATAATGCTTATCTCATTAACTCAAATGTAATGCCTCCATCCTTGGGACTGATCCTCCTCTATGGTAGAAATGGCCTTTGGTTATAAAATAGTTATTGAACAAATATTTGCAGGATGAATGAAATAGGAATGGAGTCAAGATTTCAGTTTAGAAAAGTATCATTTAAGTGACATTATACAGAACTGCAAACTGCAAAAAAATGTAACTGGCAATAAAGTAACCATCATCACTGGAATGAGAGTTACCAGAATTCAAGACACTCCACAAGAAAATGAAGTTAGAGCTGAGTTACAAAGTGTTCACAGTCAGACATTAACCAGACCAAGAGAAGAGAGCCCGAAGCCTGTCCTCCCAAAGTACAGAGAAGACATTTTAAGCATCAAGTTGGACCAAGGTCCTAGGAATTCCATCAGTAGCAAGTCAGAAGCAGGTTGCAGCCTTCAAGCGGCTGGCTGGGACTCAATGTCAGCTGCATCCCACTTCTTTCTGTACTCAAATTGTGCCTGGAGATGGCAGACACAGCAACTCCTGTCTTCACATGAAATCTAAGTAAAAAAGTCACCCCACCTTCTTGCCCCCCTCCTTGTGTTCTGAGGGATGGAGAAGGTGTGATGCTTAGCATCTCTGCCTGGGGGCACAGAGCAGCAGGAAGCTTATTTCCAAATCCTCTGGGGATGTGGGGGTGAGGAGATTGATAGGTTTAACCATTGAGAGAGGGATGACAGAAAGGAGGTCTGTTCAACCCAACCACAGGACCATGGGCATGTAGTCTCCAGAGGAATTGGGCTATTGGGTTTCATGTTATCCCAGAAGCTGGAATGTGCCAAGGGTCTACATAACATTATGGCAGACTTACAGTAGTAAACCAGCCAATTATGAGGAAAACAAGAAAGATTTAGATGTAGTAGAAAAAATGTCTATGGCATATTTTTACAGGAAAACACAAAATGCAGAGCAATATTATAGCATTCATAGATAAATTCCATTAATTCCAGAAGTTATATGTCATATGAGTACATATAGGAAGACATTTGGAAGAATATGTAAGAGATTGTCAGTAGTTATCCCTGAGGAGTGACATAAAAGGGAGTGAAGAGTTTTAGTTCAACAATCTGCTGTTAGATTTTGGGTAAAAAAAAAAAAGCTATAAGCTTTTATCATTTAAAACAAAATTAAAAAACAATGTATGTGGCAGGATGGGATTAAGGTATATGCTGCTGAATGTGCATGCCCTCTTGCAGAGGTGGAGACGCCTGGTGATGATGGACTCTGCCAGCAGAAGGCACCCATTCATCGTCTCTTCCACCACAGGTGGGTACTCATATATTCGGTGCCTGTTTATGCTCTGTGCTTGGTGTTTTACTTGTGCTATCTCATAGGTGGAGAACTGCCCTAAAAGGACAAGTCTCCAGCCTGCACTGGTTCCACTTGACCCTTGAAAGCATGGGGTGATGTGGCAGGAAGTCTGTTGGAATCACAGTGAGTCACAGGTAAGGGAAAGAATAAAGGGGAAAGAATGAAGGGGATGGACGTGTGTTCCCAGGTCAGCCCTGCCAGAATTCCAGATTCTCGAGTGAGCTGGGAATCTCTGCTCTGCAGGGAAGATTTGCTACAAAGGCAACCTCCCTTGACATAGCTTTCTTCTAGGAGTCACAGGATGGAAGCCATCTTCTGTCTCTGCTGAATGGGCTATGCTCACTGCTCTTAAAGGGACAAAATTCTGAGGAAGACCTAGAACCAGAGATTTGTGATCCTTGATAGGCTACCAGCGAGTGCTAGAGTAGCAGCAACTATAGATGTGATGGAAGAGAGATGAAGAGGAAAGCAAAGAAAGAGAGGGATCAAGGAGCAAACAAGAGAGGAGCAGGGAGATGAGACAAGGCGGCCAGGTACAAGGATGAGAGGGGGAAGAATCTGAGTTATTGCCCATTTTGTGCAACTGATACACAATCAGTAGACAGAACCTTAGTTTTATGCCATAGGAAAGAGTTAAAAGATTGAATCCATGGTTCCAAGACCCTAGACCTCAAACCTTGGACCAAGACCCAAACAAACGCTAAAGGAAGATCAGAACAAAAACAAACATATCATCCAAAGATGAAACAGATCAAAGCAAACCCTACTGTTCACAGCTAGTTATTCTCTTCACACTGGGGGGCCATGCAGGCTACTTTTAAAAAAGAAAAGTGCTCCTAAGCCAAGCAGTTCTCTAGTTTCAAGCCCTTAGTGACATCAAACATTCTAGTAAAGCCACTCCAGTCTTTCTTGTAGTCTTTTTCAGACTCTCTCTTCCCTTCTTAAGCATCAATGTGCCACTGCAGTTGGAATCTAAACCCTCTGTTCTTCTCACATTAATGCTCCTTGGCCCATAGCTTAAATGCTCCCACAGCTTGAGATATGACCTACAGATTAACCTATACGTTGATAGTTAATAATTCTGTATTGCATATTTGCAAGTTGCTAAGAGGATGGATCTTAAAAGTCCTCATTACAAGGGGAAAAATTGTAAATATGCATGGTGATGAATATTAACTATTGCGATGATCATTTCAGTGTATACAAATATTGAATCATTATGTTGCACACCTGAAACAAATGTTATATGTCAACTATACCTCAATTAAAAAAAAAAAAAAAAGCCTGGGTCACCTGGGTGGCTCAGTTGGTTGAACATCCAGTTTTGGCTCAGGTCATGATCTCACAGTTCATGGTTTCGAGCCCCACATCGGGCTCTGTGCTGACAACTCAGAGCCTGGAGCCTGCTTCAGATTCTGTGTCTCCCTCTCTCTCTGCACTTGCACTCTGTCTCCGTCTCTCAAAAATAAACATTAAAAAAAAGAAGAAGAAGAATGCGTAGAAGCTTTTGGAACAAAGATTTGTCCCCAAATTTTTGCTATTACTATATATGTTCATGTCATTCCCCTCCTTATAGGGTCGATAGGAAGATTACATGTCAATGTATTCCAAGTACTTCATGTCTCAGAAGCAGTAAGCATTAAACATTAACTATTATTACCATCATTACTGAACAGACATGAAATTGATGAACTTTTATCCCTGCACTATGGTCTAGTCTAAGCCATCATCTCTTGCCTAGAATCTTGCAGCTCCTTCTAACCGGCCATCTTGTCTTTTCCCCTCCATTCTATTCTGTACAGCTAGTGACCTGGTCACTTCATTGCTTAAAACTCTTTGCCCTCAGGGTGGTTTACAAGTGTTTTGAGGACAAGGATGTATGGTCACTGCTACCTCTTCATCACCAGCCTAGGACCTAGTATATAGCATGCAGGTAGCTTTTTTTTTTTCTGATTAAAGTTCTTCATTCGTTTTAGTTTCATATAATCTTTGCCTTGAAAAGTTAACAGTAAACATATCAAGACACCTAAATATAAGAGCACCCACTTCCATCTAGTTACTGCATTCATTTTTCTCTGTTGAATTCCTACACTGCTTGAATTTTAAGTTCTTATTTTAATTCCAGTTAGTTACCACACAGTGTCATATTAGTTTCAGGTGCGCAATACAGCGATTCAACACTTCCATACACATTCACCCTGTGCTCATCACTAACAAATGCCCTCCTTAATCCCTGTCACTTATTTAAGCCATCCCCCCACATGTGTAGGTTTTTACTCATTCTTTCCACTGAATCCCTTCAAATCTCTCACAGGTTCTACATGAAGAACATGTCTTTAATCTCTCAAGACTACAGGCTTACAGAAAGCCCGTAGTATCTCTGGTTCAAATGAAGTCTATGTGTCACAAGCACTACCAACCTTAAGGGACACGTCCACCTGGGCCTGTGACAAAGTAGTCTCTAAGCACTTAATGTTAATTCCGCAAGGTTCATTCCTAAAGGTCCTCACATCTAGAATGGGGCCTGGACCAAAGAGGCATTAGTACCCACTGAGTGATCATTCCCAGCTTTTCCTAAACCGGAGGCTGGACATGCGCACCAATTGCTTGTTATTTGGAGTTGCCCTTGAAATCATCCCTGAAGTAGCTGAGTATAATAACTGAGCAGAGTACTCATATAGCTAAACAAAGATTATACATACATATACATAGAAAAGAGGTACCTGGTGATTGATACAATGAAGTAATATTTTACGTGCCCACACTGTTCTAAGTGCAATTACATTGTCTCATTTAACCTTCACAATGACCCTGCTGGCAGGTATTATTACTCCCATGTTACAGATGATGAAAGCTACCAAAAAAATTAAGAAATCTGTGCAAGGTCTCACAGCGAAGAAGCAGAATAAGGACTTGAACTCAGGTGGTCTGTTTCTAGAGCCTGAGTTTAGTGCTGAGTTCTTCTATATATTTATTTTGAATCATCTCAAAAACCTATGACCTAGATTTCAGAGGCATTAATGCCAACAAAGAGAAAATAAATAACGGATTAAAGAAAGAGGTACTTGAGTAGGACATTAGCACATCTTGATCCCGTATAAAATCTATGCATTCCATTGAAGATGCACATGCTCTAAGTGGCTCATAAAAGTGAAAGAAATGTATATCACAGGGCACCTGAGTGGCTCAGTCAGTTAAGCACCTGACTTCAGCTCAGATCATGATCTCACAGTTCACAAGTTTGAGCGCAGCACTGGGTCCCTCTGCTGTTGGCATGGAGACTGCTTTGGATCCTCTGTACCCTTCTATCTCTGCCCCTTCCCTGCTTGTGCTTTCTCTCAAAAATAGAATCAACACTTAAAAAAAAGAAACATATATTACAAATGTGTGTCACAGACATGTATCAGATGTGTCAACAATCCAAAATTTGAATCAACATCCTTGAGCCCTCAGCCCCTCTTAGAGCCCAGGAAAGGGCTCCAGACCCATAGATGAGCTGGAAGGGCCCAAAGCTCCCCCTTGACCTCTCCTAACCTGAAATCAGTAGTACCCTCCAAAAGGAACACCTCCCTCATGTCAAAGAGACAGCCCAGCCCCACTCTGAGTCAAGCCCTTTTAGGGTATGGTGAGGCCATTCGGGGAAGAAGACTTTGTACACAGGGGATCAGAGGCTAAGTCAACAAGATATGAAAATAGTATCTTGACCTTCTGTCTTTAGGTCAGTCCGGCCAACTCACATACCAGCCAGAAAGTAATTTTTATTTTTTTTTATTCACTGTAATGAAGTGAAATTGCTTGAATCTGTTCTTTTCCCCTTACACTTTCCTGCACTCCACTTTGTTGGCCACATACTATATGCCTCCATGCTGTGAAATAGACATAGGCTCTTCACCTCCTAGAAATGGTTTGGAACTTATATGTGCTGTCTATTCTTTAGTTATTTAGCTAATACGCATAGCTTCACACAAGTCTTAAGCTAGTATCTTTCCTCTTGAATGTAAGAACATGAAAACTAATGCTGTCATCACCCCGGCTGATGTGCTATTGTCATCTAGTATTTTGATTTGTCCATATTTCCCTCTCAGAAACTAAATACAGCTCTAAGTTAATGCTTTCTTACTTTTACCAACATTTACTAATCTTTGTTCCATGTTTTCTTGAACCTGACTTGCCACTTGAGATCATTTTCCTTCTGTCTCCAGAACATCCTGTAGATGTTTACCTTTCCTGAGTGGCAAATTCTGCCTTTGTCCAAAAATGTTCTTAGTTGATCCCCTCTAAAAAGGTGTACTAGAGGTGCCTGGGTGGCTTGATTGGTTAAAGCATCTGACTTTAGCTTAGGTCATGATTTCATGGCACATGGGCTAGAGCCCCACATTGGGCTCCGTGTTAACAGCGTGGAGGTTTCTTGGGATTCTCTCTCTCTCTCTCTCTCTCTCTCTCCTCTCCCCCCGCCCCCGTCTCTGCCCCTACCCCGTTTGCTCTCTCTCAAAATAAACTTTAAAAATTTTTAATGTGTGCTAAGTCCCAATTTCCATGATAACAGTTGTTTTCAGTAGGAAGAATGGTAAGATTCTAGTGTTTTGGCTTTCATTGCTGATGCTGAGAAGTTAGCCATCCAGGCTGTTTTCTATATGTAGTTTGGGTTTTGCCTCTGGCTGCTCAAGATTTTAAGTTTCCCGCATTTCAGTTTGTCTCTGGAAATGAGTTCCTTTTCAACTTGCTTGGAATTCATTGGGATTCCTAAATCCAAGGTCTTGTGCCTTTAACCAAATCTGAAAATCTATCAGCCATCCTCTCTTTGGATAGTGCTTGTTGCCTTCTATGATTTCCTCCTGGAGCTTCAGATAATGTGCATCAAATTTTCTCTTGTCCAAATCTCAACATCTCTATTTTCCATTCTTCTCTTCTTCTGTGGAATCCATTCTGAATGATTTGTTGAGAACTATATTCCATTCCATTAGTACCCCTTCAACTTCTCCAACCTATTTAACCTGAGTTTTTATTTCAAATTTATATTTTTCCTAATTGAAAATGGCTTTTCTCTCTTTCCAAATCTGGATTGTTGTCCTCTTTTATTGTCAAATTTGCTTTGGTTTTATGATCAAAATGTTTTTTCATTACAATCTGTGGATCAATGCCAACACCTGAAGTATTTAAGGATCCGCTTCTGTGTCTTTTTTGTCCCCCTCTTCGCTCATGGTGCCGTATTTGCGGATAATTTTTGAGTGGGATTGCTCAGTGGCCTGAGCTTCTCTATGGGGATTGAAGCATTACAGGGATTTCATTTCCTTCTGGAAATCATCTGGAGGCGTGAACAACTAAATACGACTTTAATGCTACGATTTTTGGGGACCATACAGGTAGTACAAAATTTTGGACTAAAAACCCACAGGGGGCTGTCTTGTGGTTACGAACCCTCAGGGAAGATACTGGACTTATTTTTCCTTCCATCGAGCACCATGGTTGAGACAAAAAGTTCCTTGCTGCCCTCTGTATGCAGTTCGTTTCTTGTTCACCTTGACATTGGGGGTACTCCAGCCTTACCTGGAGTTGCCTGCAAAAGTCCTTATTTCCTGTTTCCTATACCCTGTATAGTCACTAAAATAAATGCTTCAAGTCTGCTGAGTTTGGTAAAAAGTCTGGGTAAAAGCTAGCTTTAGCATTTGCTTACTTCTTAGGATTCCAGTTTTGACTTCGTTTTGAAGAGCTGTAGATTCCTTAGTTTTATGCTTGTTCATCAATGTGTTCATCAGAATTATTTATAAATACATGTACCCAGCATCTTGTTTCTGCTAAATAACATTTCAGATTATCTAATCCACCAGAATGCCAACAACCGAAGCCTTAACTAGCCCCAGCTATACACACTACACTCCGTCCACTCTTGATCCTGACAAGAGCAGGTTGTAAAAAGACCCAGAGCCCAAAGTTTGCAAATGACGAATGCTAATCTTGCCTTAAAAAGGGGGGCGGGGGGGAGAGGAGGAGGCCTGAAGTGAAGAGCAGAGTAAGTGCCTAGCACAACTTCACCACATAACCCACATTTTCCTTTCCTCAGGCACAATCACCTTAGAGCATTCAGACTATGCCCCTGTTAGTACTAGAGATATCTGGGGATAGAAGCAAGATAGTATTCCCTTCTGCATCCTCATTGGAAGTGGAAGGACCTGTCCTTTTCAACAATACGAATGTATATGGAGAGAAATGTAGCACTTTTTCCTCAGCTAAAAATAAAACACCTTGCTTACAATAATGCTTATAGCTCTTAGAATTATAGGAACAAGCGTAAAGCTCTTGACTCAATCCACTTGTGAATAGCTGGGCCTGGTTATTTCATACCATCATAAAGAGGAGAAAAACTAAGTCAGGAAATGATAATGCAGACAGACCAAATGATGAGTATCATGGTTTCCCTACCTCGCTTCCTCCAGATTTCTCTCCATCCATGTTTGCCCCTAAATTCTGGGTGGATCAGTGGAATAAGTAATGCTTTAAGGGACAGCGTCAGACAACATGAAAGTCAGGAAGTCACAGGGTCTGAGAAAAAGAAATTCCCTCCTACAAAGTCTTCTCTTTTTATGGTGCTTTCTTGAGGTAGGCTGTCTCTCAGAAGTAATTTAAGCTTCCAAACACCCCTCCTTGGCTTTAGTCAATGGGGTCACTATCTCCCCAGTCAAGGTACCCTTTGTAGGCAGAAATGACACATTAGTCAAAGTCAGCAACTCCAGAAATTCTCTCTGCACTACAGGGCCCTCTATCAATGACTGGCTTCAGGCCTCAGCAGCCTAGACCTTATCTGCAGGACTCGATTTGAAGAGAGGTTTCTTGGGGTGCCTGGGTGGCTCAATAAGTGTCCAACTTTGGCTCAGGTCATGATCTCACGGTTTGTGAGTTCAAGCCCTGCATTGGGCTCTGTGCTGACAGCTCAGAGCCTGGAGCCTGCTTCAGATTCTGCCTCCATCTCTCTATCTATCCCTCCCCAGCTCACACTCTCAAAAATAAATATTAAAAAAAAATTTTTTTTTAAGTTTCTCCCGCCTACACACTGGCCTAGCACTATTCTCTCAATTCAACAGTAAGCAATTCATTCCTTTGACATAAAGTTTTCTCTATGAATCCTCCCTTACTGTAACTGTCATTACACTCACCATGGAACTAGTAATAGGGCCAGTGGAGTTGAAGCCAGTCATCCAGGATTCCAGTTTGAGGCCAAAATCTTAAGCAAGACACTAGATCACAGTCTCAAGTTACAATTTAACTGACCACAGGCATCAAAATATAACCTATGTGACTGATCAAGATTTCAGATTCCTGAGTCACTTCTATCAAATCAGTTTTTAGAAATGGGACATAGGGATCTGCATTTTTAACAAGCTTCCCAGGTAATGCTGGTGCACTTTTTCAAATCTACAAGGCCAGGTCTAGTTGATCTATTAAGTCTATCCATGAAAATACAGAGATGAAAAAAAATAAGTAATAAAAATAAATTTAAAAAAAGAGAAAATACGGAGATGAGCCTCTTTTAATCCTATACTTCAGATAAAAACAGACAAAACTGAGAAATAATGATCTAGAAAGGCCAGTTGGTCCTTAGTTCTTCCTGAGGGAGAGACTTCCAGTTTGTAACAAAGCATATTAGTTCACCAAGAAGTGGCCAAGTGAAGTCATACATAGTTTTGAGCTGTCAGAAAGTACACTCCTTACAGCTATTTCAAAAACACGCTCACAAAAAAAAGCTTTTCTGAGGTATAAGAGTGGGGGAGCATCCCCTATAACCACTTTCAGAAAACAACTCAGGCTCTAAAGGATCAAGGAAGATAGGGGCAAATCTTGGCAAAATCCACAGGCTTCCTAAATTTGATGTAAGAGATACCAAGAAGCTTTATAAGCATTGCTTACTCAGTGTTGACACTTGGGATATGGAGGCTTTACAGATCATTCTGTTTAACACCTTATTTTAGGTAGGGGCAGAGGAGAGCGTTTTTAAAAGACCACAGATCAGAGCAGCTGGCTCAGTGGGTAAAGCATGGGAGTCTTGATCTCGGGGTCATGAGCTCAAGCCCCACATTGGGCGTAGAGCTTACTTAAAAAAAAAAAAAAAAAAAGACAGATCTTAGTCACAAAGGACTCTCAAGGATTGTAAAGAGAAAGTGTCCATCTGTTTCATCCCTTTAAACCTAAGATCCACAATGCCTAGCACATAGAAGGTGGTCAGTAAATATTTAAGGAGATAAAACAAACGGACTGACCCAGGGAGAGGTAAGATGTGTAAGATTTGTTTCTAGCCCAATTTCTGTGGATGATAAAGAATATAACAGAAATAAAGGCTATTCACCATTGGCCAGATTTTTCTAGAGATGGAAAATCATCTCAAGTAGAATTACCACACCGCTTTGGAAAGCAAAGCTTTTTGGCTCTGTGATTCATCCTGCTGATCTAAAACTACAACTGTCAGATACATATTAAGCATGAAAAGGGATCAGCTACAATGCTAGATTTCCTGGTCTCACTACCCCAACAAAGTTTTCATACCCAAGGCCTAGTTCAACAAAATTGAGACATGACCATCATCAGAAGCTATACATTTTTAATCTAAAGATTGGACATAGAGCAAAGCATTTTACATGAATTCCCAAGGTTGTTTTTTTTTTTATGTAACAGTAAATAGGGGCCCCAGAAAAATAAGTCTCTTTCCATAGGTCTTAATCCTTGGCCTCTGCAGTAAAGATAATCCCTGCCAACCCAGCAAGTGTTTGCGACTCACCCACGTATTATTTGGTAGGACACAAAGCAGCTAAAGGTCTGTCCCTTGTCTTCTTACTAAAGGATTACCGACAGCCTGAAAAGCAACATTCTGGCCCAGCACTCAGTAGTTATATACACGAGCCTTTTAATTCTACATTTTCATATTTATGAAATATAAGGGCATAATGGAGGAAGGCGATTGGAGTCGTTAGCTTCTAATCTTCTACCCATAAATGTTAAATGTTCAAGAGGGACATGTATTGCAATGGGCTTTTGTGCAACGTTACTTATGTCAAATGTTGCAAAAGAATTCCAGTGACTAAGAAAGTCATTAATTCCTTATACTTGTTTCCTATCTCTAGTTTAGCAATAAACTTTCCGTGCCCCACATTTAATTTTTAAGAATCTTGAGAGAAAAAAATGTTTCATATGTAATTACAAAGAATGTTGCTTGATGAGAGCTGGGAGTGAGCTCAGAGTAATTCCATCCCGGTAAACCCCTTCTGGCTGCTCTGGAGAGGACACTGATACACATAAGGAAATAACCGAGACAAAAAAGGAGGGAAGAGATACAGCTTAAAGTGAAGAAATGACACAGACCCCCCCACATACACACTTTAAAAACTTTATTTATATAAAAAACTCATTTGTTTTTAAAAGCATTAACAAGAGAGAAAAGGAAAACAGAAAATGTATGGAGCAGAAGACATGCCCCTTAGTAGTGTTTGGTGGGGAGGTGGGATTTTTGGTTCTCTGGAACTGAATGTTTAGTGTTTTTATAAACAAAAAAGAAAAAAAAATAGTTAAAGGTCCCCAAAAGCCCATGGCTGATCTATTACCCACACCCCACCGAGAAAAAGAGCACCAGGAAGAGCGCAGAAGAGGACTAGAGAAACCAAGAGTGGAGCCAGGTCCAGATGGGGGCTATTTCCCCTGTGCAGTATGTTCTCAGGGCCACAGAGAGGAAAAGGCTCCTTTTTGCCAGAAAAGGAGTGGGAAGAAATGGGGGGCGGGGGGGGAGGTAAATAAGGGATTTTAATGCATAGGGGAAAGGGAAGGGGGGGGTTGTGCACTTGTCTCCTACCCCATAGCCTCAATATATAAGGGAAGGGGGAGAGAGAAGGATAAAGATTTCCAGTTGCATTGAACAGAGCTTTTAGATTTAGGGGGAGTAAAAGGCAAATAAGGATTAAAAAAAAAAAAAAATCAACCAGCATAGCAGCTGATTCCTCTAGCTCAACCCACTAGTAAACACTAAACAGAAAGGAGGAGATGCTGGGGGGGGGCAGGGGGGGCACAGATGCGACTTCCCTCCAGCCCCTTGGGAGATGACGGTAAATTCCGGGCAACTGAGGAGTAAGAGTCGCACCACTCACTCCTCCCACGTTTTGAGATTCATCAGAACCGGATTTTTGCAAAATCCCAACCATATACTATGAAGCAAAGCTGAATGGCTGAAATCAGAGGCTCCACCAATTCCCAACGGAGAATCTGAGGTTCTCCAGGTCATCCCTCCTTTCTGCTAGTTAGGGCCAATGGTGGGTGAGAAAGCAACAAAATGTAATTTGCAAAATCATGAAAATGAGACTGCAGAGGCAAAGAAAGGCACATGGAAGGGAAGGAGGAGATGCACCCCAGGCCAAAGGCACAAAGAAGAGGCAAATCCAGGGGCGATCCCCCACCTTTTAAGGGTAAAGGGGGCAGGAGTATGTACATCAAGTCCTTTTGTCAGCCAACCAATCCAGGGGAGAGGCAGGGGAGGACGACTAGAAGGGGAGGAAAAGGAGAAAGAAGGGCAGGGGGGAAGCCAGCTTCAAAGGTTCCTGCCAGTTTCAGACTAACTGATTCCTGTGCATTCCTACTAGCTCCTGCTAGAGGTTCTTCTCCCCAGAAGACATCTTTCTGCTCCTTCTCACCCAAAAAGTCTTCCTCGACACATTCTCCTCTTTCTATAGCTTCTTGCAAATGGCCAGGCCAAGTCAGCAGACATTATCACAGGGTGGGAGAGGAAGATTAAGGACAGCCTTAGTAAAGGGCAGTGGCAGCAGCCGAGGGTTGGCATGAGGCTTGGAGAAGAGATGGAGTCTGTAGGTCCATAATGGTCCCTGCCCTGAAGAGGAGAGCAAGGTTTCTTAATCTCAGTTCTAGGAGACCTTCACTTACTCAAGGGCCCAGGTGGAATGTGCCAATGTTGCCAGCCTTCTTGGATTCAAAAATAGTCATCAGGCATACGGGAAGAGTTCACACTTCCGATTCTCCAAAAAAATAAAAGTCCCTTCCCCACCAAGAAAAGAAAAATCTTGATTAAGAATCATCAGTTTATCAGAGTGCTGGAACACTGCATAGACAGCATGTAACTTCCAATTCTTCCCACGGCCTCCAGCGAGGGCTCCTCTCTCTCCCTCCCTCCACACAAGGCCAAGAGTTCCAGGGAGAACTGGCAAAAAGAGCTAATTTGCAGCAGTTTCTCAAGATATGCATATAACTGAGTCAGGCTTCTTGGGAGCAACTGGAGGGGATCTGGAGTGGGGAGGAGGGACAATTAAGCTTCACTGGAAGGAGTTAGGAGTTGGTAGAAAGAAGGTGGCCACTTAGGGCTATAAGGGCAGGAGGCAGCCTGGCAGTTGGCACAACAGTCCAGCGAAGAAAGGAAAAATCATCAGTCCATTTCACCACCAAAAAATAAAAGTACATATATTATAAGCCCAGCTGTAGCGGAGATAGTGGTGCTAAATCTTCTGCTGTAGGGAAAAAAAGAGAAAGAAATGTTAACAGGGTTGGGACTGAGGAGAACCAAAAGACAGTTGAGCAAATCCGGAGGGAGGAAAGCGGCACATAACGGAGAATCAGATCACCAGAGGCATGTCCCAACCTCTTGAGAGGCAATAATCACAGAAGCAGCACCCCCAAGCTCCAAGTGGCTGAGACTAGGGTCTCTGGCCCGATCAGATCAGCTTGATTGGCAAATTGCCGCCACACAGGGCCCTCCTTCCTCAAGGACGATCTTGGGGGTGGCTGGAGGACATACCATGGAGGGGCTGGACACTTGGTCCCCCTCATCATCCAAAACCAACACATCCAACTCTTCCTCCAGAGATTCCTGCCCCTCGTCCTGCTGTGAACACATGCAATTTGTTAGTACGAGAGTAAGGAAACAGAAACCTCGTGAGTATGTGCCAAATCTAAGGAAGATCCCAAAGCTGGTCAACTCAAATGAAACAAGGTAATAGTAAGAAAGGGGCAAGATATTTGAGAAAAGGCAGGGACAGGAAGAGAGTAATGAATGAGAATAGATGAATTAGCATTAGTCACATTAGCAATGCATTTATGGTCTTCCTTCTCCTAACCTGACCCACTGTAGAATTATGGCCCAAGAAATCTCAATATGAATCAAACTCCTACTTTTCCTGAAAATTCCTACCAGAAAAGGATACTGTCTTTCACTACTTTCTTCCTATTTCACAAAACATGGAGGTTTCAAAACAGAACTAGCCTTAGAAGGACAAAAGAGTATATAAAAGAGAATTTACCATCAGGGGTGTTCCCTTCAATGGCTCCATTTCACCTAGATCCCCGGATCGATCCAGTGTTCTGTTGTGGTCCCCTCTCTCGTTCAGCGTGGAATAGTTGTTGTCTAATGAAAAAAAAATACAAAAAACACGATATTCCTCTGGTGTACCATACATAGTAAGCAGGTAAGTGTGAATTAGGCACCCCTGTTGGGAAGTAAACTTTGTCAAATGCTCCAGAAAGGCATTAAGGTCTAGTCCTTGACTTAAGGTCCCTGACTTAAAAAGAACTTGAATCTAATTGGGAAGACAATTAAATGAAATACACAGAGTAGCACATATGACAAAGCAAAACAGAAGAGATCTGTCTATCAATGGTATTGGAATTAAGAAGATAGGGTGGGGGTGCTGCAACAGTCAGGAAGCACCTAACACAGGAGACAGGACTTGGTTAAGCCTCTGGGGATGAAGAAAATTTAGCAAAGCAAAGGGGAAGAAGAAGAGTATTCCGATAGGAGTGTTCTCCGAGCAAAATTTAAAAAGTACAGAGTAAAGAGACAAAATAGAAAATTAGACCAGGTGGGCTGAAACAGAGTACATGAAAACAAGATGGAGACGGAGCCTGGGGTCAGCCTGTGAAAGTCTGTAACAATCAAGTTTAAGGACCCAAACCTGATTCTGTAGTAATTGGGGGTGGGGGGGTGGGGGTGAGGGTAAATGAAAAAAAAATTTTTTTTAAACCTTTGAATATGTGAGAACATGGAAAAAAGAAGAAAGATCAAGTTTCACTAAATCTCCTCACATCCTTCCAAATAGAAATGTCCAGGCAATGAATGCTCTCCCGGGATGGTGAATGGTGAACGTGCTAGAAAAAAACTGCAGGGCCAGACAGTTCTCATCCCAAAGAAATGTTAACTCCATGTCCTTAGGCAGGAATTACACCTACCTAATGATTTTGTGTTTGATCCCATACTGCTCATCTGAATTTCTTCCCGATCAGGTTTCTTATCTACATGGAGTCAAAAAGTTATCCAGGTCAAAAACCAACTCTTCAAAATCTATACTCATTATAAAAATTGCTCTCTGGTCGGTCCTCCCTCCCATCAAATTCTTACTGAGCACCTACTATGTGCCAGTCACTAGACAAAGCCCTCATGGGACTTAAAGAGATCCCCTTCCAATGGACCTCTAACATAAGGACCTATTCACTCTTAACAAGCAACTGTTAAATTATGTGGTCTCCAGACACCTTTACACAGTCTTAAAAATTATGAAGATCCAAAAAGTATTCACTGGTGTAGGTTATACCTATTACTATTCTACTATACTGAGAAATTTTTAATATTTCACTTAAAAGTAAAAATAGGGTAGCACCTATTTTTGGCTCAGTTGGTTAAGCACCCGACTCTGGATTTTGGCTCAGGTCATGATCTCACAGTTCAAGCCCTATGTCGGGCTCTGTGCTGACAGTATAGATAGCCTACTTGGGGTTTTCTCTCTCCCTCTCTCTCTGCCCTGCCCCCACTTGCACTCAGTCTGGCTCTCTCAAAAAGAAATAAATAAATGAAAAAAAAATTTTTAAGTAAAAACAGGGGCACCTGGGTGGCTCATTCGGTTAAGCTTCTAACTCCTGATTTCAGCCCAAGTCATAATCTTAAGATTCATAAGATCAAGCCCTACTTCGAGCTCTGTACTGATAGTGCAGAGCCTGCTTGGGATTCTCTCTCCCTCAGCCCTCCTCTGCTCTCTCTCTCTCTCAAAATAAGCATTTTTTAAAAAAACTTAAAAAAAACCCTTATTCCATGTTAACATAACACTTTTAGTAAGTTTTAAAAGCAGGTTTGTGGGGGGGGTTGTTTTGGGGTTTGTTTTAAATTTTTGCACATGTATTTAAAGTTTGGCTTAATAGAAGATAGCTGGATTTTCCTATCTGCTTCTGCATTCAATCTGTTGTGATGTTATTTTATTTGAAGTATATGAAGAAAATCCAGCCTCCCATAAAAAAGTTGGAAAAAAGGAGAATTTCAACAATCTTTTCAGATAATTGTGTATATTATTTGATAGTACACTAATACACAAGTAGAATTTCTCTAAAGTTAGCAATAATGTGGAATCTAAATCCAAACGAATGATCTCTTCTTCATACTTGGTTAAATTAAAATGCATTGGTCTGTCTTGCACTTTGAATGGGTCAATTACCCATGCATGATTCTCAAACATCACACATTAGTCATTTGGAAAATACTGGTTCATAGAGTAATGCAGATCTTCTATGTTAACACATTTCATTATACAACATCAAAAAAAAAAATCACATTCATTACTATCACCACTGGTTTCATTAAAAAGTCTTTTGGGGCACCTGGGTGACTCAGTTGATTAAGCATCCAACTCTTGATTTTGGCTCAGGTCATAAACTGTTTCATGATATTGAGCCCCATGTCAGGCTCTGCACTGGCAGAGGAAAGCCTGCTTGGGATTCTCTCTCTTTCCCTCTCTCTCTGCCCCTCCCTGCCCCATAAATAAACTTTAAATAAAGTCTTTTAAATATAGGGGTGTTACCAGGCTCATAATGGCAGGTACAAGTTTGCCAAAATTATAATTTTCACTTGAAAATTCAGGCAACAAGTACTGTCAGTTGTTTTTCTCAAAGTAACAAGCTCACTGCATTCATTTTTGAGAAAATGTCTAGCAAATACTCAAATCTGAATAACCATAGCTTGCCATTTTTTCCAAAGTAAAAACGGCATTCCAGAAAAAGAGTGGCTGGTCCACTCAGAAACTCCAGCTAGAGCACCCGTGCTTTCCCTCAGGTCCACTGTCCCACTCTGGGTGCAGCACAGGGCTTCCTGAGCACTTCCTATTTCATCAGCACGGGAGATTTCAAAAAGACATGTGCTCAAGGTCACAAACAATAAAAATAGTAATTCTTGCAGCTCCATCAAGTACATTCACAAGCGAAACTGGCTTTTGTAAACTGTGAGTACACGGCCACGAAGACTAAGACGGCTAGTGTGGTGAGGGGTTGGTACCACAGCTGCTGCTGCAAACACCCCCACGGCTTATGCACAGCCAGCACAATGTCAACAGACATGGGGATCCTCACACCACATCTCAAGAACCCTAATGTTGGGGCGCCTGGATGACTGAGTCGGTTAAGCGTCTGACTTCGGCTCAGGTCATGATCTCACAGTTCCTGAGTTCGAGCCCTGCATGGGGCTTCTGTGCTGACCGCTCAGAGCCTGGAGCCTGCTTCGGATTCTGTCTCTCTCTCTCTCTGCCCCTCCTCTGCTCACACTCGCACTCTGTCTCTCTCAAAAATAAAATCATTAAAAATAAAAATAAACAACAATGATGGGGGCAAAAGCAAAGTGTCATCAAGGTAATAAGCATTACAATATACGCTTGATGTGAAAAAGAAAACACTTCATAAAACAAAATACATTAATTCATCTTTTGGGGGGAAATTTATTTGCTCACACAGCAAAAGTTTTTAAAAGTTAAAACCACGAACAGCAGTGGTGATCTCTGGGTAATAGAAAAATGTGGTTTTTAGGGCGCCTGGGTGGCTCAGTCGGTTAAACATCTGGCTTTGGCTCAGGTCATAATCTCACGGTCCGTGGGTTCGAGCCCGGCATCGGGCTCTGTGCTGACAGCCAGTTCAGAGCCTGGAGCCTGTTTCAGATTCTGTGTCTACCTCTCTCTCTGATCCTCCCCTGCTCACACTCTCTCTCTCTCTCTCAGAAATAAATAAAAAAACATTAAAAAAAAAAAAGTGGTGTTTGTTGTTGTTGTTTTTCTGGATAACTGAATTTTCTAATTTTTCAACAGTCCATGTATTACACGGTATTATGCAGAAATATAAAACCAAAAAATAATCATTATGCGATATACACACACATCAAAGCACTATGCTGTACACCTTAACTGTAACACAATGATATATGTCAATTATCTCTCAAATAGAGAAAACAGTTTAAGTCTGCAAAGAAAGACAGAGGATCACTTCCAGTCTATTGCCTGCTTTCTAACGCTCAGGCCCACCGGTTTCTGTGGCACAGTCCTGAGGTGAAGCATTATTATCATCTACCAAAAGACTAGCTCATACAGTGACAAATATATATTCTATCCCACGGGTAGTAAGCTCACTAAAGAACAGAAGTGGTGGAATAAAAGCAGAGGGGTACACCCTCCACCCCCATACTGAACCTGATTTCTGGTTCCGGTCAATGAGAGGGAGAGTGCTGTCATCATATGAATGACTGCTCTGGCTTCGAGAAGCATTGTTTAGATTCACCTGGAGGCAAACATAAAATGTATCAATGTCACAGAATACTGAATTCACTCATATCTTATCCCCCAACGGGCGCAGATCTTTAGGTCCCTATTCCTAAATATAGCTCTTACCAAAAGGGACCTCATAAGGGGTTAAATATCTGTATCGTGAAACAAATGAGGGTTTTGTGGCTTCTATTTATGTCCCGAACAAGAGATTAGAGGTACACTCGTACCACCAGGTGACAGTTTCCAGTAAAGTCCTTCAAGGGGCTATGGCACAACGTCTGGGGAAAAGTCAAACAGGCCATCTTCCCTTGTCCCCACCAGCGTGGACAACATGCTGTGGTACTGAGGGGACCATAGGTGTTTTGGCACCAAATGAACCGTAGCACCATTCTTTTCGGGGAAGGAATAAACCGACTGATCTCCTTACTCACAGAGATTTGGGATAAAGCAGGACTTAAGGAAATAGTGAAGTGGAAGTAACCAAAGACAAAAGTGTACATGAAATCAAGGGAAAAAAGGAGATCAAGTCTCAGGCCCAAGACTTACTCTACCTGAAAGTCTGATTTCTTCCATCCTTCTTTTTCCAGTGGCTTCCGCAGCTCCTTATATCCCCAGATTGTCTGTAATACAAGTGCTGCTGCTCGGACTTCCTTTTCTGAACGGTTCCTTTGGAGGAAGGTAATACAACATGGAATTTGAATGTTAAGACCAGGGAAGAAGCTGAGAACCTGTACTCTCTAATATAATGTAACATAAGAACAGAAATGCCAAAATGGGCAAGATCAAATATTCACCTTCTGTATTGGGTCCCAAACAGTGACACAAAAAAATGTTTGATGCAACAGTCTGTTATCAATTTTAAGCTCAACATTAAAGACAAAAAACAGGGGCGCCTGGGTGGCTCAGTCAGTTAAGCGTCCAACTTCAGCTCACGATTCAAGCCCCGCATCGGGCTCTGTGCTGACAGCCAGCTCAGAGCCTGAAGCCTGTTTCAGATTCTGTGTCTCCCTCTGCCTCTGACCTCCCCTGCTCATGCTGACTCTCTCTCTCTCTCAGAAATAAATAAGACACTAAAAAAAATTTTTTTTAATAAATAAAAAATAAAGACAAAAACCAGAGCATTATCTCTTCACACTTTATACGTAAAATAAGAAAGTAAACACGAACACTCCTTCCCAGTAACTCCCCTCTCCACACAAACTCTTCCAGTTGTCATTTTCAGTGTTAAACTCACCCTGATTTGTTGATCAACACCAACTTCTCAATACCCTGTGTCTCTCGAAGCTTCTTGGCAGCCTCCAGGTTCTCAGCAATAACCTCATTGATGGTGTTCAAAAGAGAGACCACAGTGTCCTCAGAGAAATTCTGGGAAGAGCTCTGCTGCCCTCCTGGCAGGTTCTTTACCAAGTTTGGAATAGCATGTTTACCTACAGCGTTAAGACAGAAGTAGTGTGTGCAGGAGAAAAACCAAGTCCGGTATGAGGAGCCTAATGTTGTACTTAATCACACTGATGATATGAAGTGCAGGCAATGTCCACATCAATCAACTTCATTCTGCTATGGGGTTATCATATCAGAAGAGCCATGAAAGTATGGTCCTTCTTACTCCTTTATTTATTCTTCCCTTTAGTCAAATTGAAACTATGTGAATACTTTATATCAAATATGCTACAGTCTTTTCAGATATTCTAAGGAATACAGTATACATATTCCATATCGTAACACTGTAGTTCAATAGAATAGTCATTGTGAATTTAACAAAAACCTGGGCTCTGCCGTGATCCACCTGTATTAATTAACTCTGGGCAAATTACCTAACTTCCCCTACAGTTTCTTGACTCTATAAACCTCAGACCTTTGTAAAGTGGGGAGGACTGAATGGGAGCGCACACAAGTGTTTAACGATGCCCACTAACCAAGCAAGTGCTTAATAAAGAATAGTGGTTTTTATTCTAGTTTTGAAGAGTGATCACTTCTGGTCTTTCTAGGACCATTAAACTAGAACCCTCAGAGTCACAAACTTATGGAGGGCTAGCCAGGATCCCTCCTCTCAGTCACTTCAATAATGAAGTACTTAGCATCTGCCAGATTAAAGGCGTGGTACTGGATGCTGAGATTAATGGTGTGCGATCAACTCCTTACCGATCAGTTCTTTGTTGCGAGCATCTACAGCCAGATTTCTCAGTGCTCCGGACGCAGCTTTCACTACGCGCTCGTGTTCATTGGTCAGGAGGTCGGCAATGGCAGAAAGAGCCTTCTCTTGACGTAGAGCAGAGCGGATGTATCGGCCATACTAGAAGGAACACACGGGAAGAGGTGGAACAGATTACAAATGGTGGCAAACTAGTTAGCTACGTTCTCCCATCTCTAAGTCCATCTTTGAAAAGGCACCCACCGTCCAGCGCCCAGCGCACAAGTTCTGGATGGCTCCCGCCGAGGCTTCCAGGATAGCAGGAGTCTTGCTCTCCTTGAGGAGGGAGATATATATACGAACCACCTCTGGCTGAAACAAAAGCTCATAGCCTGCACGAGAAAGGGCAGGAAGGCAGAGGATGCTAGTCATTACCTAAAACAGGGGGCTCTGGCTGGTTCAAGTCCAGCCTCAGCACTCGGGATTGATGGATTTATGCTCCTGTACTATGAGGCTTCCTAGACTCTCCCCCTCACCCAACAGCAAACCCAAAGGCTTGATTCCATGCCTTCTGAAGAATAATTCATCCATGGGAAGAAGAGAACAGACCTCAACTCATCACCTGCAACTCCTCTCTCTCCTTCCTCCCTGCCTCTCCTCTTCCACAGTTTACTTTGGCCTTGGCACTCAAGGCATTCATGTGCCCACTGACAGCACTCAGGGTTAAAAATTCCTCATCTCAAATGAATTATTTCTAAGTTAACGGAGTCATTCTGCTCACCTTTACTATGACCAAGTAAAAAGGCCTATCCTAGATTTAACAACATCTAAAATTCTTACATCCATGAAGAGCTGTGAATTTTAAACTCCCTGTAGTAGTTAACATAAATACCCAAACTGTGAGAAAGAGGCTTCTTATAACAATTAAAGTCCTCAGGACAGGAGTGGTTACTTAGAGCACCTCCGCTTCTGGCCTAGACCTCCATCAGGACCTTACCTATCCTCCAATAATCTGAAAAGTTTGCCACAACAAGCTTTCATAAGTTACCACTGCAGTACCAGCTTCTCAGGGCTCCCCCATCGCTCACGCTCAGAGTAGGAGGAGAGAGAACAGTGATCATACTGCACAGTCTACTGTTAGGCTACCAAATGCTTATCTGTGGACCATGTGTCTGAGATTGAGATCCCTGGAGACTAAAAAGAAAAAGACAACTTACCCCGAGCAGGACTAGTTCTTTTGGGGAAGTCCACTGTATCGTTTGTTGGATCCTCTGTGGGTTTTTTCCCTTTGAAAATTTAAAAAAAAAAGGGGAGGGGTAAAAAGTTTAAGAAAGAAAAGGGTCCACATGGTATACTTTTCATTCTTCAGTCAAAATTTTTGGATCAGAGATGTGTTGGGGGGGGAGAACAAACACCAAGGTCCCCCCCAGCTGCCCCAGCAGGGGCTGTGCAGAAACAAGGACAGAAAACAGGCGGCAGACAGGTAAGATAAGGATGAGCACCGTTGTCACTGTGGTCCTGCGTTCTGATAGCTGGGCCTGCTACCCACACACAGCATGCCATGAGCCAGTAGCTCCAAAGACCTGGACTTGTTTCAATGGTCCTTCCTACATGCATCCACAGGGAAGGGTTAGGAAATACTAGGGAAGCTAAAACCAAAGCATGCAAATTAGAAGTCGATAAGCGCCTTAAAAGATTCCACTCACCTCTGGAGAACCACTCATCTTCCAGCGCGTCACCCAAGGTGGAAAGCAGACAGAAATGAAGGAAGAAAAATGCAGGAGAGAGATGTCAACAGGATCATGGGCAAATAAGCAGGGAAACAGGGAGGAAAAGAAGAACACAGGAAACACAAAGGAGGAACGGGGGAGAAGGCCCCAGATTAGTTGAGTTCTCATCCTTCACTGCCCCCAAAATGATACCACTAACCACCACCACCACCATGGTCACCACCGTGAACGGAGCACACGACACAGGGAAGCAGCTGCAGAGCAAGAAAGTATCCTTGTCAAGGCAGACGGACGTACCGTTCAGCAAGTATTTTGTGCCTAAAGCTAAAAGAGTTCCTTCCCCTTCCCATCCTACATTAGAGAGCAAGGAACAAAGAACCAAGACTCACCTTTGCCCTTCTTGGCCCCAAAGCAACTCGCAGCATGTGGCCCAGTATTGTTGGCAACGTTAGGAGGTGCCTCTTGGTAACGCTCTGCTTGTGGGATCTCCCGGTGAACTTGGTACGACAAATTCCGAAGAAGGCAAACGCAGTTCTCCACAAGCTTAGGAACAAAAGATAAAGGGCACGGTGAGCAGCAGAATGCCTATAGTGACTTCCCAGCAATGACTCAAGGATTAGAACACTGATCCCAAAAGCACAGCCCAATGGATCATCTCTCACAAAGCCTCTGAAGTGCACCAAGCTTGTCAAAAATCCTTGCAGCCTCAGGCTAAGGGAAGGTTTCTGCCACCATTTGGTGTGTGACACAAAACCGAGGGTCACCCTGACTTTTTCCTACTTAGGAAAATATAGAACCTTGGAAATATAGCTAAACAGCTTTAAAATAGATTATATGGGAAAAGGAAATTCTAAGGAAAACCGTTTCCTTCTAAGGTAAACAGCTGCTTTAGGGAACAAGTACCTCAGGTCACATGAAAGCCCGCGATGGTGCTCTGCATTATAGCTGCCTCATGGTTGCCGTGAATGGAATTCACTCAGCCGTTAACTTACCTTGCTGTCTGAATCCTTCTGCCCAATCTCAGCCTGCACAATGAAGATCAAGGCATCCACTAAACCATCACATTCCCGAAGTTTCCGGCGAGCCTCACTCCTCTCGGAGCTGACATTCCTGAGGGGGAAGGGAGAGGTTTCAAGATGACTCAAATCTAGAAATCCTCTCTTAATATCTTCAACATTTACAGGCTTCCTCCATGCCTTTTCTTTTCACTCTAATGAGTAGTGAGTACTTGTTATAAGCAAGGCACTGCAGTTAGAGCAAGCCGAGTTCAGACAATCCCTACTTTTAGGACATTTATACCAACAACAATACTTTAAGATAGAATAGATACTTCTTGCATGGAAGAAGGGATGAAGAATGGGACAGAGCACACAGAGTGTACTCCTAAGAGAAAAAGAAAAAATCAGGAAAAATTTCATGAAATAAAGGCATTTTTGAGTTTAGCCTCTAAAGATAAATAAGGAGGGGCACTTGGCTGGCTCAGCTGGTACAGCGTGTGACTCTTGATCCCAGGGTTTTAAGTTCTAGCCCCACAATGGGTGCAGAGATAATTTAAAAAAAAAAAATCTGTAGAAAAAAAGATACAAGAGGGGTGATAAAGACTGAGGAAGAACAGGTCCTCCCCCTATCCTTCGAGTACTTTGTGCTCCTTTTGTTCACTCATCGCGGCCTTACTTGAAATACAGATCACTAAGGACAGGGACACAGACACGCATACAAGCTCCAAGCTCAGGACTCAACAACTGCCTCACATGTGGCAGATACTGAACAAATGTTTACAAATTAAATGCACAAAGTCAAAGAGGCACGGGAGTGAGGTTGTGCAGGGAACAAGTAAACCAGCATAGCAAACGTATGTGGCATACAAAGGAGTAGTGACACAGGGAAAAGACAGGCTGGAGTCACAGGATGTAATATAGATAGGAATGGAGGCTGAATGACAGGCTACCAAATTTAAAAAGAAAGACAAATTTTTTAAATTTAAGTCAGTCCTCAAAAATTCAGTCTTCGTACTCTCGAAGCCCTTACATTACCTAAGACAGCCAGCTGTGTTGGTGAGCACCGACTCCCACTCAATATGGCGTGGCTTGCAATCTTCATTAGGTTCCCGCTCCCAACCAGAATGCGGGATGATCACCTCATCCGTCAAAGCATGCAGAGCATGGTCCACAATCTCCATTTTGATTGAGTCATGGGATGAGAGATTCCACAGGGTTCCTGGCAGAGACAACGTATCAGACATGTCTCTAACACCCAGCACAGGATGTCTTAAGAGACCCCAAAAGAACCCCCTACCCCATCATTTCTCAGTCTTCCCAGTATATCGTAATCTGGAACAACCAGATACATTATACACATATTTAATCTTTTGTTTGGGACCCACAGTAAGAAATATACATTATGGCTCAACATACACATCACACATATATCCATATATATCACAAAATAAAACGTCACAAAACAATACTTAGTGTAAGCAATGCTCTCTGGGCTACCTACACCAGAGTTTCTCAACTTCAGCGCCACTCACCTCTTAGGCCAGATAATTCTTTGTTGTGGGAAGCTGACCTGTCCACTATTAGATGTTTAGCATCTCTGACTTTTACTCATTAGATGCCAGTAGCACTCCCCCCAAGCTACGTTATGACAATGAAAACTGTCTCCAGACATTGCAAATGTCCCCTGTTGGGCAAGATCAGTCCTAATTGAGAACTAATAATCTATCCTATTTCTTGTTCTTTCTTTCTCTTGAAATACTGATTGGGATTCAGAAAACTGTATTCTATGCACTAATGGATCACAACCCACAACATGAAAAACAATTCTTCTAAAGCAAGGACCGTAAGTTCAATTGTCTACACATGCCAGGCAGGTATGTCAGAAGCAGGTATTTAAAAGACATTACAAGAGAGTGGAAAAACGGCAAACAGACACTCCGCTTCACTGTTGGGAGACAACTTCCTACACGGCAGTAGTTGGCTAAAGACAATAGAATACGTTCAGGATTATTACAAACCGGAGCACTCACATACCAATCAGCTCAGACCAACTGTCAGGGAGCAAAACAGACCCACTATTACCAGTCCTTGCATGTTTTTAACTGAAACCAAGAATCTGGAATTTTCAGTGAAATCTTCTGAATTTTAAACATCAGCAATCAATTCTTTAAACTTTTGAAAACCTTGCATGATCCAAACAAATCTATGAGATGGACATGACCCAAAAACCACCAGTTCATGACCTTGACTCAAAAATAAAAGGACTGGACGTCTTTCTAGCTCTCAACATCTCTAGGGGTAAGAGTGACCCCAAACGAGCAGTCCCCTTGTGCCTGTAACTCACCGGTAATGACTTCAGTGAGGTCCATATCACGAGCCTTTCGGAGCAAGCGCACAAGGGCGGGAACACCATCACAGTTTTTTATGGCGATCTTGTTATCCTGGTCACGTCCAAAAGAGATATTCTTGAGAGCTCCACAGGCTCCGAGATGCACTTCCTTTTTGGGGTGGTCTAACAATCCCACCAGTACTGGGATCCCCTTGAGCTTCCGAACATCGGTCTTCACCTTGTCATTGCGATAGCACAAGTGCTGCAGGTACGCTGCTGCGTTAGACTTGACGGCATCCAGGCGGAACCCTAACATGGCTATCACCTCCGGCAGCTCTGGCTGTCTCCAGTTGGGGGGTGGCGGCCCTCCCTTGCGCAGGCTATCCAAGCTTGCTAAACTTCCCCGCTCATGCTGGGCCAGAGGAGCCCAATAGTACTGGTCGGATGGCACCTCCTCACCAATCATGTCTTCATAGCTCCTGCAGTAGTGGAAGAACCCAGAGGAAAGGCAAATATTATCAAGTTGTAGAGTCTGGTTTCCCGGTGAGCTCCCATTAGCCCTAATCTCCAAGGCAAGAGTAAGTTCAGCTCCAGTACCACTAGATCTTACCTCTCCTTTGCATAAATGATATACTGATCAATTTTTCTTAAGGAGATAAGGTAAATAATTTTAAAGGCCTCTGCAATTAGATTAAAACCACCTGTCAAGTTTACTAGCCTGGAGAAGAGTTAACAAATACTCAGAGACATTAATCTCACACACACACACACACACACACACACACACACACACACACACACACACACACACACCACACCACACCACACCACACCACACCCCACCCCCCCCGGCCAAATCCTGACTGCTGACTGCTTAGCACTTAGTGATACCTGACAGCTAACCTCTCTGGATAGAGACTGAAATAAACCCTCAGATGAGAGTTAAAATCAAAGAAGTCAGCAAACAATGTCTGAGAACAGTTCTTATAAGCTGTTAGCTAAACAGGAAATGAGGCATTTACACACAGGAAACAGCTGTTGGGATTAGACCCTTAAACACACTTCTTATTTAAGCCTCGCCTTATCTTATTTTGGAAATTACAAGAGAGGAGGTGGTAAGAGTAAAAACAGCACAGTCCTTCTTGGTACATCACCTGAGGACCTGGCTTTGGTATGAGCTTGACCATTAATGTTTACAGTTCACCCCAACATCATCTCTGCCACTCAACAAATGTGTAGGACATAGGATTTCTAGCCTCTAATTCCTAAAGACAACACCTCAGATTCTGTCAAAACATGGGCTATTGAACACACAGCATTTGGGATACCCAGTCACTGAGAAAAGAACAAAAACAAAACAACTGAAGGTTTAGAGAAGTCTAAACTATTTCAGTACTTCCAGACACCACTAGAGGGTGAATCTGTCACACTATTATTTATTCATAACCACCAGGAAGGAAGCGACCCATTATCTGTGAGCTCATCTCACTCTTTGGCTCCCATAGGAGACAGGAGAATCTATTGTGTGGAACTCTCCAAATGAGCCTGTTGTTTGTTCCACAAAACCCCTCCCACTGTCACCCAACCCTCAAGGTTAGCCAGGAGCCAAGGGCCTGCCTCATAGCTGTCAACATCAACCACTCAATGGCAACCCAGATGGACAAAGCGTCTAGTAAAAGCACTATTTTTTAATATCACTGAAACAAAATGAACAGGTTATAGAGCTAAGTTTTAAAAGTCAGCTACTGAACTGTATGTTAAGTAAGATTCCAGTTTAGCAGAAGAGAAAGTAAGTCAGGGTATGTTTACCAGCATAGGAAAAAAGAATTCAAAGGAAATGCACCAAAATGTTAACCATAGGCCTTTATCAATGGATGGTGTGCCTTTCTGGGTTTTTCTAGTTTTTAGTGGGCCTATTTTACTTTGATTATTATTTTAATATAACCAATCACAAAAACAATTGTTATAATCAAGATTTGGTCACTCAGTTGTATTTCCTTCCTTTATAAGCAGTGGATCATGACATTCTTTCCCTTGTTTTACAAATAAAGCTGTACCCAGAAAGATTAAATGACTTGCTTGAGGCTATATAGCTAGTGGCAAAGGCACAACTGGAACTAGAAGTCTTCTGGTTCAGTGCTTTTTCCACTAATCACTCTGCCTTACTGTTTCCGTTTGACCTTGCATTACTCTCGTAGGCCTGGAGCAGGAAGCAGCAAATGTTCTTGCTAGTCAATCAGGTTTCTAAGTCCAGAGCCACCTTGGAACAGACCCAAGAACCAGGCCCCAAACGCTTTCTCTATGTCAACTGCCACAGCGAGGGACAGCAGAGAATGACCTGGCCACCCACACCCACGTAGGTCCAATCACTCTACTAATGAGGAAGTCAGAAAAGCAGATTTGTTAACAAGCAGAAGAGCCAACACCCTGGGCAGACTCCTTTGGTGATAGCTGTTATCTACCAGTGCTCCAAGTTGCACCAGCTGAGGTCTGGGACCCACCCCACTGCCCCCTCCACCCCAATAAAAGGTGAGTCACTGGCTAGAAGTTGGACTGGCTGTCGAAATGATACAATACCTAAAAGGTAAGTGACTCAGGCTTAGATAATGGGGCCTCTACCCCTGGGCCCAGCCCAGTTCACTATTAGCCAAAGCTACCTAATATGAGGAAAATGAGCACCAAGGCATTTGCTTTAGAAGGTTATGACCCCACAGAGAAATTCAGCAATAGCTGCTAGGATATCCTCATGATCGAGACATCTATAAATCTTCTTCTCCTTTATTTCTTACCATTTTTCCTTGTCTAGTAAACACTATGTCTCTGATTTAATCTAACGCAGGGTTGGCAGCCTGTGGGCCAAACCTGTTTTTGCACAGTTCCAGAGCTAAAAATGGGCTCTTATATTTTTAAAAGGTTGTAAAAAGAACAATACACAACAAAAACGATACATGGCCTGCAAAACCTAAAACAGTTTTATCTAGTCCTTTACAGAAAAGATTTCCACCCTCCATTCCAAAGCATTCTCTCAGGGCAAACCATCTACCAGCCCAAACATCAATCACTCCCTTTTTCAGATCACCAAAGAGTCCCCTGGGATGAGCAGTAAAGTCAGAAGAGGCAGCTTTAGTGACCTTTCAGAGTGTCACTAATGTACCACCCTCAAAAGATGCCACCCCCATTTCACTTTATAATCAAATGTAAGAACCAAAACACAAAGTGTCAGTCAGGGCTTTTGTGAGATCAAGGTTTGTTTTTGAGATTAAAATCACCATGGGGAGGGTTCTCCCTTCACTGTCAATTCTGGCCAGAAGAAAGCCTAAACCCTAAACTCTGAATACCAAATCAGATGCTAAAGAAATTCACAAGAGCAAGGGAGTGTCCCACAGCCCCAGGCACCAAGCTCCTTTGTGGTGCTGCCTATCACTAACAGGGGGTTAGGCAGAAATAACAGAAACTCTTGGCATAGAAGCAAAGGCCACTCTTCAGGATGTAGAGCAGTACCCATCACAAGTCATTTTCTACAATTAGATACATGACTTTTATAATGAAAAAGTAACAAAAAAAAGCAAGTCAATATTTAGTAAAATCACAGAAGGAAAAAATGCAAGTATCTCTGATTTAAAAACAAAAAAAAAAAACACTTAGAAGGAGAAAGGAGAGCCTGAGTGACTCATTCATCTGACTTGATTACAGCTCAGGTCATGATTCCAGGATCGTGGGATCAAGCCTGGCATTGGACTCCGCACTGAGTGTAGAGCCTCCTTGAGATTCTCTCTCCTCCTCTACCCCTCTCCCCTACTCGCTTTCTTCCATTCTCTAAAACAATAAAAAAAAAAGAAAGAAAGAAAGAAAGAAAAACAAGAGCTATCCCTTTTCACTATCTTTAAAAGACCCTTACCTTCCCCTTTTCTCCCTTACCTGAGTCGTCGGCGAGGGTCAGAAGGCGTCCCCGTCCGACGGGCAGTGCCGTAATCAGACATCATGCCGTAATCCAGGTCATCATAGCCCATGCTACGCTGGTCGTCCTCTAGCCCGTACGGCTCTGGATGAAAACGATGCAGATCCACACTGCTCCCACCTACCCGAACCTGGGGCTGGGGCCCGTAGACATCCTGTCTACTAGGTGCCCGGTAACCTTCCATGCTGGGCCGATACCGCTCCTCAATGCGGGTCACCCGGGACAGACTGCCATAGTTGTCACTGCTACTTGGATAACCATCCTCATAGTGGCGGCTATATCCATCAGGAGGGTAGTGGAAGTTCCTGGGAAGAGTAGCAGTGCCCGCTTGCCCCACGTAGGGACCAGGTCCCCCATTGCCATTCTTGCGGAAGTCACGACCCAGAGTCTGGATATAGTTGTTAGAAACTGACGAGGCGTCCACAGGCAGCCCATCTGGTCCCACAGTGACTGGCTGTACTGTCCGTGTTGTCACAGTCTTCACCACTTTCTTGACCTTCAAGTGAGGAAAGAGAAAAGAGTGAACCAAAGATGCTTAAATTCTAGACTGTTCTAAGACATGATATAAACTCCTACTGCCAGCTCACTTTATCTAGAAATGTCTTACACTTTACCATCTACCCTTCACTCCATCTCAGAGGAAGTTCCCAGGCAGGACAGCTGCGCTGGCAGTAACTGTGCCTATAAAGGAAGCCACTGTGGACCTTGCAAGGCTCCTTTCCTCCCCATTCCACTGGATTTTCCCAGATCTCTCCTATAGTCCCTGTCTGGCCAGAGATCCCTTTCTTTATGCCTCCACTGCATATAACACCTTTCATCACCCTAAGTCTTTTTGTTTTTTTTTTTATTTTTAAATTTTTTTAATTAAAAAAAAATTTTTTTTTAAAGAGACAGAGAGACACAGCACAAGTAAAGGAGGTTCAGAGATAGAGGGAGACAGAATCCAAAACAGACTCCAGGCTCCGAGCCTGACACAGAGGCTCAAACTCACAAGCTGTGAGATCATGACCTGAGCTGAAATCAGGCGCTCAACCGACTGAGTCCCCCAGTGCCCCATCCTAATTAAGTTCTTAATCCCTCCCAGTAAAGACCACAGGAAGACCTCCTCCATCATCCCAGACCTCGTACAAGTCTTAGCTTACTGTGGTCTCTGTGCGCCGAGTAGTTCCATCATCAGAGGTCTCCACAGAGACAACAGACATGGCTCCCTCTGGGTCCTCCTCCGTGTAGGTCTCCACAATCTGCCCTGGCTCCTGCATCCTGGGAATGGTACTATACACAAGGTGACTGTGATCCTGTATGGAAAAGAAAAAAAGCAAGGAACTACTAACTATTTAAAGTCATAAAGATCAACAGTCCAACCCAATGAGAAGCAGTCTCCCTAGAGACAAAGACTCCTCATGTGTCTTCCATGAGCCTCAGGATTTTTAGAGGGGTAGCTTTCCCTACCTTTCCCCACCTTGTATAAAAGAGCAGAAGATATAATTTCCGAGGTCTAGTCATTTAACAATTATGAACTGAGGGGCACCTGGGTGGCTTAGTTGGTTGAGCATCCGACTTTGACTCAGGTCATGATCCTGCAGCTTGTGAGTGAAGCCCCACAGCAGGCTCTGTGCTAACAGCTCTGGATTTTTTGTCCCCCTTTCTCTCTGCCCCTCCCTTGCTGATGCTCTATCTCTCTCCTTCTCTCAAATATAAACAAACATTAAAAATATATATATATATATATATATATATATATATATATATATATATATATATATATATATGTATGTATATATGAACTGAATTAATTACAGCCACATCAACACCCAAGTGACAGAGACAGCAGATTTAACTTCCCAGTTCTGGTCATCGAAGTGAATACGAACTGTGTTTACCGCAACTACATCTGTATCTGAGTGATCCTTTAAAAAAGAAGTTCAACTAATAAAGAACTTTTAAGATGAACCAAAAAATCCCCAAAAGAATCCCCATCTTCCGACTGGCTCTGTTACCCTTCAGAAACTGCCTAAGGCTCAAGACTAGTCAGATTTCAGGAAGAAACAGAAGCACTCCCATTCCAGAAAAGGGATGCAGTAAGTGAGGGATCAAATACCAGATCAAAGGACATTAAGATTCATTCCAAAATACATGTATCTCTATGATGAAGCTCTACTTTTTCATTTTCCTAAATTTTTTATTTTCCTAATTAATGGGGGTGGGGGGGTGGGGAGGTACTTACAATGTACCAGGCACTTTACAAGACATCCATACGCTCTTATAGGCTGGGGAAAGAAGAAGATACGAAAGAAGCAGCCGAGACTGTGAACCTAAGAAGTTACCTGGGGTCCGTTGAGTTTCAGATCTGAAAATTTCTGTCGCTCAAGGTCAGCATCGCCCACAAACCGTCCGTTCTGAAACACAGGCCACAAGAAGATAATTCATTTTGTGGCCTTCCTTTGCTCTATCAAATGATCTTTTTTTCCAAACAGGAAAAGGGCTTTCAAAATGATATTTGTGGCCTGGAGTCCTTCTGTCAAGTTACTTATAAAAGAACAATATCACTCCGTAGTTGGAATTGGGCTTGGTACTAGCAGGCTGGGTCTCTGAAGTATAAGAAGGTAAGCTCCATGAGGGCAAATGTTTTTTGTATTTTTATTTTTCGTTTTTGGGTCACTTTTGTTCAATGATATATTTCCAGTGCCTTGAACAATGCTTGGCACATAACAGGCACTCAAAAACTAATAGCAGAGACTCAGGTAAGTCCTTAAAACGTTAAGGCTAGGTTGGGGAGTTTCCAAAGGCCTTCTTTATTGCTACGTGCATCTTCATGCTCTACTACCACTGGAAACTCCCATTTCAAAGAGACGCAAGAGATAGGAGTCTCTCTTTCCAACAAGATGGAAACGAATACCCCAATTCTCCTCCAGCAGACTGTTGTCTCAACAGTATCTTCACCAATGTTTAGAGTCACAGATACAAGTTACTCCATCTTAAGCAGCAGGAAATAATTCTGACAACATTATACTATGTAAAAATACATTTGACTGCTCCTCTTCCAATAGAAAACTGTGAGATCCAGCCACCTTGGAAGACTCCCCGCCCCCCCTTCTCCCATTACATAGGGAGTATAATGCTGCAGGGAGAGGAAGTTGAACATTATTTTCAGGAAGAAGGAAGGGTGTGGCTCACTGCTGAACAGAAGTTAAAAATAATAAAGAGAGAAAGAGAAGCCTTCTACTAACTCCAGGAATTCCCCACCCCCTCCAAGCCTGAACAGTCCTGCTCTCCCCTTTCCATATGTACCTCTCATTCCTGACCCTCAATTCCTATAAAAATCTTAGGAACACTGCAAACGCACTAACTCCAAGTTCCTGATCATCCTTAAATGGACTTCCGTCCTCTCACTCAATATGCTCCTCAGCATGAGGGACCTTCTCTGTCTTACAAAATGAATAATCAATGAAGAAGACTACTGGAGCATGAGCTGGAGCACAAGCACTGTTGTTAGTTCCCATCGGAGATCTCTTAAGATGGAGTCTACTGGGCAATGCCTACTCTACACATACACACACATAACCTCAGACAGATGATATCACAGCAAAGTCAGACCAGAGAAACCATAGGAAACACAAGATACTTCTCATTTCTAACACCAACTCTCCTAAGTCACATCACAGAGTCAGCCAACTCAGAGACCACTGGCTCCTGTGGTTATCTGGGTTCTGGGTTAAACAGCAGCACCATGCTCCTTCTCCAGCTCTAACCAATGACCCCTTCCCTCCAAGACACAATTTGCAAAGCCAACGAAACAAGCACGCAAGGACAATATGGAGCAAGAATACACAATTTATGGACACTGCCACACCTTCTTAGCAGACCGTTCCCTTAGGGAGACTGAACTGGAGCCGAGAATACAAGATCCCCAACTGCGCCAACCACTAAGCAAGCATTCACTTTCCTGAATTTTTGATACTAAGTTGGTGGAAAAATCAGAGGAAACAGAAGTAACTTGAGAACAGCTGCAAACTATACGATATACCATTACTAGAATTATATCCCAACCCAAAAACCCCACTCCAGCAAAACAGGAAGTCAGACAGATGCTTCTCGAGATAAATCCACTCAACCCAGGAGAACAGCAATATCCCCTATGTCTTAACATCACTATTGAACATCCCTGGATAGGTTCGCCATGAAGCATGGGCACTGGACAGCCCATCACCACAGGGGAAAAGTAGTTTCCCACGTAGGATGATAGCCTCTCTATGACCATGCCAAAATCCTACCTGCAGGTCTGATGGAGAGAGGGGTTACCTGATGCCGACGGGTGAGGGTGCCGTTGGCCATGAGGGGGTTGGCATCTTGTGGTGAGACCCGGACGCGTTCCAGTTGCGCCGAGACGTGGCGCCGTTCCTCCTCCAGCGCCCGGGTCAGCTTCTCAAACTGGGCCTCTTGTTCCTTCACAGAGGCCAAGATGCTGGCGGTCGACTCCACCTCTGAGTCGTCCATGAAGGTAAGGGGCAGAGCCGCCGCAGGGCAGGGTAAAAAAGAAGGTGTGGATCACAGAGGGAGGAGCAAGGAGGGAGAAGGCCCCCCTCACTTCACACTACCGGGAGAAGGTAAGAGAGAGGAGAGAAAAGGTCACAGGTCAGAGAAGACAGACGAATCATTAATCCCAGAGCCAAAGATGCCCTCTTGTGGTTTTACTGCAATGCAGAAAGCCAGCCACCACCAAGCCTGGGAGCCCGTCACCAGTGTCTGCTCAAGCAGGATCCTCTGCCCACTGCCCTTTCATAAACACCTCACCAGAAATAATTACCAAATGGAAAGGTGCACCTAGATCCAGGTCTATGCTGTTGGCAGGAGAAGGGGAATACAGCTAAGGGCGATAGTCATGACAGGAGATTAAAATTAGGTTATTTTTCCCTGGAAAAATTTGCTGGCATCAACTCAATGAAAACTGTAACGTCACAGTACAGACCAGGGCGGGCAAGGGTAAGGGCGAGCCACGGCTAGAGGTAAGGGGGCAGTACAGATCCACAGATCTTCCTCAACCTCCCCAAATCTCAACACTGAAATTGCTGCAGTGGTGGCAAAATACACTAAGTCAATATGCTAACTTAAAATGCCAGTAAGAAACGGAAATACTAAAAACTTCCTATCAAATGCAGGAAACAACATGAAGGCCCCCATACTTAACACGTTTATGAAGGGGCCTTTCTACTCTTCAAAGCAGCACTACAATGCTGGAAGGCAAACCGTGTGCCTTCGCTAAAGGAGACAAAGTGAGCAAAACACCCCACAAAAATTCCGTTTGTAAAAAGGCACCCCGTGCAGCGATCTTCACCTCCCTTGGGGAGTAGGAAAATGAGCATGAGGCTCAAACTCTGAAACTGCCCCTTGAAGCAGTTCATATTTTAACTTACAGTCAATTGCTAGAATTCTGCAAATTCTACAGAAAGCTCTAAATAAACCAACTGCATCTTTACTTATTCCGTAACTCCGGGTAATATCCAAGTATCTAGAGGGTTGGTGTGCTAGTTATATAATAAATGATAGTTATACAAAAATGAAGAGTTCCCCCTATCGTAGTACATTAACTGCAAGTTGGCCAGTAAATGGAAGGGCACTATAGTCATACCGTTGGACGTAATAAGGTTTCCTGCTTACAAATTGGCTATAGGAGATTTGATGGCCAGTCCACAATATACCATGTCAAGAGGCAGGTTTTAAAATAAACTCTCTTCCCCTCCTTCTCCACCCTCTCATCAACCCCTTAAAGAAAAAAGACACTTAAAAATTTATTCTTAATAAACATAATTCCATACACACCTGTTAAGAGAAGGTCGTAATTGATTGGCTTAACACAGAGAACAGCCCAGTCTAGATTCAAAAAATCATGGGAGAAGCATCCCAGCCACCACAGCAAGGAGGAAGCAGGAAGGAGAGAGCTGCAGAAATATTTGGAAGAAAAATGGGAATGAGAGGAAAATAATATATACACAAAACATTTAAAAAATAAGAGGAACAGGGGCAAGTCCTGGGAGAAGGACAATCTGGAGATGGAAGGGAGTGATGTATAAAATATGACTCGGGACTGCTTCATGTGACAAATGCCCTTTGGACTTTGCTGTGTCTTCAAATATCTGGACGTTGGATGTAGTTTTCATTAAAACCTGGATTCTCCTGTCAGAGAGTACTTCTGTACAGAACCAGGGGCAGGTTATAATATAGATAAAAACTCACTTACCCTCTATTCCCAGGAACCAAATTGGGGAAAAAATTTTTTTTGCTGTTGGAATGCCCTTCCCCCTCCTTCCCACCTCTAAGGCAGAAACCTCAAAGCCCAGTCCCAGCACGCCCACAAAGACATTGAGAAACCAATGCAACAGTTGTAGTGGGGAAGACATGTGGAGACTAGCCTAGGCTGAGCGTTTTGCTTTAGTTCCCTTTCCCACGCTCCCCAGGGCCCCACCAAACACAAATGCTTGGGCCCCTGGGCCCGTGTGCTTTAGAGCATACGCAGCATTCTGTAAGCAAGAGCACCCAGAGGAGCAGATAGACAGGTGCCCAATAAACTCCCTAATTAGTCCTCCACCACTAGGCTCCTTCCAGCGGATCCAGGGCCTAAATCCAAGAATGTGGCAGCCCTCTCTAAATTCCTCCTACCCCGGCTCTGCGCTCCCACAGTCACACTCATCAACTCCTGTTCTTCCTTCCCGTCTACTGCCAACTTCTCCTGTTTCCACTCTATATCCCAACAGGCCACTCAAGGGTCTTTAATGAAAAGTATCCCCATTAAAAAAAAAAAAAAAAAAAAAAAAAGCTGCTCCCTTTTCCTCTCTACTCCTTCGTTTTAACCACTGCCCTTCTCCGCCATGTACGATGACCTATGAACCTTCCATACCAAGAGGACTCTCAGCCCAAGCCAAGAGAGATTCTTCCAATTCTAGGTTTCAACAGGGCCCAAACTATAGTTACCACTCTGGCAGCCTCTGCCCTGTAATCTCCTTTACTAATAAAAGCCCAAACCGCCACTATTAAGGGGCATACAGTGAAAACACCCCCTGATGCAGAGAAACTGTCACTCTGGCATAAACAACCACTTTTTACCCCTACAGCTTTAGATTAAAAGAAGGAGTTAAGAAAGGTTGTAGGAAAACTATCCAGGGCTCTAGGCCAGGAAGCACAATCTTTTCCCATGTTCATGGCTTTAAAGCTTGGCCACCTGGCTCTAATTTGGAGAAGAGGACAGCACAGTTAAGCAGAAAGAGAGGGTCAGATTCCTGGGCCTAATAGTGTGGGGAGATTTTCTGTCTGAGAGAGAGAGAAGCAGAGGCTGTGTGGATTAGGACTCAGAAGACTGGTCCCAGTCCTTGCTCTGCCACTAGCCTACAATGGCAGAAAGTCACTGCCATGTTCTCATCTGTAACATGCCAACATCACCAGCCCAGTTTGACTGAGGGTTGCTAAGAGGATCAGGTGAGATAATGTACATCATACAAATGTGAGGTATTAATGTTGTTTCAGGAGTTAGTTTCTATCTCCCAATTATATTACTTAATGGTAATGCCTCAGCCCAAAACTATTCTGTGAGCTAGTAGATGAGACTCACTGGATCAAGAGCGTAACTGGGTTCTAAGGAGTGGATGAGCTGGTTCCCCTGCTCCAACTCTATTTACTAGGAGGTCCCACCTAGACCAGTGTTTCTGGGACAGAGAGTGCAGCATTACAGACCTGCTATAATAAGTTCTTGACCCCTTACTTGAGGCCTTAGTAGTTTATTACCGAGGAGAAAGGGAAGGTGAAAAGAACTGACAATTACTGAATGTTTTACGTTTATTATCTTGGCATTACTTACAACCCTAAGGAAGTAAGTTCTACTGCAAATGAGAAAGCAGGCTCTAGGTGAAGAAATTACCCAAGGTCTAGGTTAATAGCAAGTTCCAAATATAAACTCAGATCTGTTCCATTCTAAAGCTTGTGTTCTTCTTCTACTACATGCTGTCAAGCCCAAAAAATACAAGCCCAGTAGAAGATGGACAGTCCAGTCCTTCTCCCCCACAGTCCTTGAGCTTTCTGCCCAAACATCACAGGAAAAGGGGGAAGGGGAGGCTTCCATTTTTCCTTAAAGGCTTATTCATTACGTTTACATATAAGACATAGGTGGGAGAACAGAACCCAATGGGAGGAAAAAGCAAGCAGAAGTGGGGGAAGAGAATGAAGCTGCTGGTAAGCTACAGAACACTGCCTCACAACTCAGACTTTAGCAAAGTCTTCTCCATGCCATACACACACACACACACATTACGCTATAGACCAGAGTCTGCAAACCATTAACTGACTTTGGCAATTAGAGTCAAGAAAGCCACGGGAGTCCAGGCCAACACCTTTCTTAATATTTTCAAATGAGTTAACACTGGCTCTCACTATAAAAAGACCATCAAGGAATTCTCAAAGTGGGAAGGAACAGGGGAAGGCCACACATAAAGTGAGCCCAGCTATTCCCCTAAGACTGGACTTTCCCTTAAGACTACAATTGGTTTTACTTCTAACAAGCCAGACTTGTGAGTCTACAGCAAGGCCTTGACAATGGTACAAATTCAGTCTCTTCCATAAGAATCCCAAACCAGAAGTTAAAGTGGATCAAATACCCAGCAGGACCAAACAGACCATGCCAACCAGGTAGCTGGACCGAAAAAAAAAAAAAATTGGCACTAGCACAGTCCCTGGAATGGTCTATTCTACTGTCCCATAGAAATGTAATTTGGAATTATGATTTCTAAAGGTTAAAAATACAGGATTTAGAATCAGACTAGGTTCAAATCCCAGCTTCACTGTTTCTTAGCTATAGTGCTTTGGGCAAAGTACCACTTAACCTCTAAACCTCAGGTTCCTTTTCTGTAAAATGAGGGAAACAAAATACATGTAAGGGTAGTTGTGAGAAGTACATGAGACAATAAACATAAGATTCTTGGAAAAAGGACTTGACACACAGAAAGCTATTAATATGGTTACTAATACAAACACTGCTACAAATAGCTAACACAAAGGACTAGAGTTTGGTGGTATTGACAGTTTTTGAATACACCACATGTTTCCACATGCTCCCCTCTCTGCTTTACAGCAGACCAGCAAACTACAGGAACTCTTCACACTCTCAAAGGGAAAGACAAAATAAAACTCCAGATTAGGGCCAAAAGACCTGGGGTTCAAGTCCTGTTTCTGCCAAAAACTAGCTGTGAGAACGAGCTTGCACGGGAAGTGATAACCCAGGTCATCTTCACTTTTATTACTTGTCAGGATTTAGCTTTAATGGGTTCATATATGTAAAACTACAGGCTGGGTGACTCCTACATCCATGCTATTCTGATAAATATATCCAATGAAGACATGACCAGAATTAGGCAAGCTAGCCCTTACAGAAAAGTGGAAAAAGTATTTGTCCTGAGATGGAGAACCCTAAACCCCACAAAATAGTCTTTGGGGTTCTTAGGAAAGAAACTGTATCTTCCATAGCCAATCCCAAAGCCAGTTCTCCTCTTTCCTTCCTTTTTATTCATCATGAAATCAAAACCAGTGTCACAAAAGTATGCCTTTCTAATGGTGGTTCTAATGGCAGTTCTAAGCAGCACACGGAGCCTCGTACTGAAGAACACCAATCAATAAAATACACCACCTGTCACACCACAAGCTATACTACATACCAAGCCAACATAGGTAGGTCTTCTAGACCCCTACAAGGCATTTGTTTGCCTTCAATGGCACTTGCTCCAAAATTCAGAGCAAGTATTCCTGTTCAACCATACAAACAGAAGACTGCCGTTTTATTTTTAAATTAAAGGAATATATTTTGTTAACAGTTTCTCTCTGGCTTCTTCTCACAAAGAGTGCTTGTACCAGAGACCAAGATCTAAGCACCCCACCCACCACCTGATGTTCCACCATCCCAAACTCAGTGAGAACAATTCCAGTATTCCTCACTTTGTTGGGAAGGCTCACTCCCACACTGAGCCAAGTCCCTGGACATGATGTGCATTAAGACCTAAAGGAGACTCTCCTCACTTCACCGTCTCAACTGACTACTTCTCAGACTTACAGAACCGATATTCTGCAAATGGCCTTGTCTTGGGTGTTAGCAGTTTCTGAGCTTTCCCGTGGGCCTGCTGGATGTGGGGCCCAGCTTCTCCACTAAGAGCACCCAAAAGGCAGACGGGGGCTTTCACTTTCCCAGGGAAAGCGTGGGTCTCACTGTGTCCACCATGAATCTCTCTGAGGAAATAAGGTAAATCTCTCTGAGGAAATAAGGGAGTCTCTGACAAATCACTGTTTTCTTAGAAACAGGTGATACTTCTCATTGGAGTTTCAGAGAAAAGAAGGAAAATATAAGAAGTTTGGTTTTGTTTTTAAGTTTGTTTGTTTTTTTAAAATACTCCTTGTTAAAAGGAGGTTGAGCTGGCAATCTCTACAGGTCAACAGGACACCTTAAAACCCTTCAGTCTTATAATCCTGACCCAAAGTTACTTATCTATAGTTTTTACTGTAAAAGAAAAAAAAATTGCCTCCATCATCTTGACCCTAAATTTGGAGACCAGAGGGAACACTCTCCTTGTTCTTTTCCTCTACCAAGTATTCTGGGAAGCCTCCAAACCATAACATAATAAATGGCTGAATGCTGGACTGGCTTTGAAAAAAAGGAAGGGTGTGGCTCTCAGCTCCTGAGGGGCCCAGGACTGAAAGGGTACGAAAGAGACAAAACCTGCTTCTCTCTGGGGCACGTATGACACACACACACACAGGACTGGTCTAACAAGTCCTTCTGATCTCTCAGGCCAGGCCGCCTCCTTCTCCTCCCCCATCACCCACGTGCCTCTCAAAGGCCCTCTACTGAATTTTCTCTCAATCCTGAAAGTCTGAGACACAGGACTGACTTACCTGGATCCCTGATGCAACCCTGGCAAAGGAGCCTCACCTGGCCTTATAAGGAGAAAGCAGAGCTTTAGGGAGAGGCCGATAAGGAAACAAAGATAAGAGGGAGGGGCAAAAAAACCAGAAGGAGGTGTCAGACTGGAGGAAGGGGAGAGGCCAAATGCCTTTCTCCTTCCCACAGGAGAAGGGAGAAAAAGAGGGAGGTCAAGTACAAAATGGGAAAGGAGAAAAAGTCTAATAAAAATGGAAAGGTATTGTTTAACTTCTGTATCATAGAAGACAAATCCTAAAATTAACTAGGACACCTTATACCCTTCCCTACCAGAGGCTTGGGCGGAGGGGAACATGGAAAAAAAGCTTAACCTTAGGGTTTTCTAGAGGTCACCCAACTGTCTGAGCTCACATTCCTTTTTTAAGGAGGCACCTTCTCACCAAGCCCCCTCACTTTCTATCTAGGGTATTCTCGCCATTTCTTTGCCCGTCCTCTGATGGGGACCTGGACAAGCTGAAAGCATGCAACTGAGTCACGTTTGCAGTCCTGTTTCCTCAAAGCACTCAAAAGAGCAATAAGACACCCCTTCCACCAGGTTCGGAATATATCTCCCTTTTGAGACAAGCAACACAGGCGATGAGGAAATGAAAGTGTGAAGGTCCTGTTTCATCTACAGGACAGACAGCTGAAGGAAAGGTTTTTCCCTATCTTAAGGAAGAAGATCTGACCATACAGGGGAAGAAAAGTTGTGAATTATTAATTACCGATGTCCCCCTATACCTTATCACAGAGAATCTTCTCAATGACCACTGGGGTGACACTGGCCCCTTTTTATAAATGAGTAAACTTGACATCAGAAGAACTCAGTATCTTGCCCAAGGTCACAGAGCCAGTGAGTGGTGGAAACACACATCTGTTCTGCTCCAAGTTCGTGTTCCTTCTTCCTGACGGAGGAAAAGGAGTCTGAACTTTCTGTGTCTTGTGGTTCTGATTCCAACAGAGAAGCTGACCAAAAGCAAACTTTTTGGGGGGAAGACGGCATGAAAGCAGATAGACTTTTGGGTCTTACCTTCACTTTAATGAGCAAGACTTACTTGATTCTGAGGAAGAACAGCTTAGGGTCTACTTCAGATTTACGTCGCATTATATAAAGGAACAGGAAGTCAGGAGGGAAGGTGCTAGGGGCAAAAAGTAATACAACTTTTTACGTAATCACCTATCCTTCCACTGCAGAGGCTGCTCTAGAAATGTGGCTACATGCCACATTCTCAAATCATCCGCACCTCAAGAAAGAAAACCTAATCACAAATACCCCTACTCTCATTTTTAATGTGGCATCTCACTAAACCAAAAGCAGAGATCAGAGTAGGGTGGGAAACAGAAGGAACTAGAAGCAGGAAAGATTGTGCTGGCCAGCATCAGAACAGAGGGGAGGGATTGTTCTAACAGTATGTTAGCAATCTGCCTCTGGGGCAGCTGTCCTCCTGAGCAATCAAAGGCCGATTTGTGCGTGTGCTCAGGGACTGGCCAGCCTGGCAAGAAGTTAAGGACTCAGCCACCCAATCCACAAAGTAAGAAGAGATGCCTGTTTCACAGCTGGAATGAAGGGCAGGGAAAACACAAAACAAGGCGGGGGAGGAGGGCGGAGAGTGCTACAGGTGCGGTTTCAGTCTAGACAGAGCGGGGAACATATCCTAGGAAACTACCAACCATTCCCTAATTATGTGCAAACAGTGAATTGCCAAGACCTCTCAATAGTGAAATCAAAGAATGGGTGCATTTCTCTGGCTCTGTATGAAGCAGGGGTGCCAAGTGGAGGGATGAAACCTAATATATAGGGCCCCAGCAGCACCCACTTCTCCCTGGCCCTTTCAGACCAAAGTACCTGCAACATGGTGAATAAACGTCACACAAACAAACATCTAGTCCTTTCTGGAATTCCCTTAATTAAATCTTAGGGATCTATAAATAACAGTAGCACACATAAAACTCAGTGACATTCCCCAACGCAAGGAGTTGGGGGCCATTTACAGAACTTGAGTGCTGAGACTCGGAAGGCCTCGGTAGGAATTCACACTCCCTCATCCCTCAGAGTAGCTAGATGCCCTGAGACCCATTAGACGCACAAAGGCTGCTCTCTTCTCAGTAGAGGCCTGGAGCAGAGCTGCTCTCCAGGGACAAAGAGATTTCACAGGAGAACCACAAAGGCATCGCCCCTCTCCGCTCCCCACTCCCAGCTTTCTCACTTCCTGTCACAGTAGCACCAGACCACAGTCTCCCAGAAACAAACAAATACAAAGTGCTGGATTCTGGGCTGCAGGCCAACCGCATTCCAGGGCATCCTGTCTACCAATCACCAGTCAGAGCTCCCACTTTGCCCTGCTCAGTTCCTTATCATGTTCGGGAAAACAACCCTCCTCCCTGCCCCAAGCCAACACTACATAGGACAAAGCTCAGGCCTTTGAGAATCCGCAGAAAGATATTGTGTGTGGATCTAAGGGTTTGAAAGGGGTGAGGGGATTTTTAAGATTCCTACTTGGCAAGCTTCTTCACTTTGGAGGCACTACACTGGGGACGTCAGAGCTACTGCTGCTGTTATACTCAGTTCAGCCACATGTGATACATCCCAAAGAGAACTTCACTGTGGCAATCGGATTGGATTGTCGCTCTGGATTCTGTCAACAGGACATTCCCACCTGGAGAACTACTTTAATACACATCTTCTGTCACCTTCTCTATCACCCATTTCCAGTTTTCAAAGTCTTTCAAGCCCTTTTCCCCACAAACATAAAGTTGATTCCTAGAGGCCCCACAGAGAACAAACAAAGGCAGCAGCCTCCACCCTACAAAGAGGCAGGATAAGTACCAGCAGGTGCTGGGAGCAAAGTTCTCCACTTCCTCAGGGAACAAGACGTAGCCCAGCCCGTAGCCCGAGTATTGCACAATAGTCCTGGTGGCAAAGAGGTCGAGAATACAACCTTTTCCTGTTCACTGCTCCCCCAGAGTGGGCCAGGGGCTGTAGATTTGGAACCTCTTTAGGAGGGAGGTGGGGGGGGGGAAGCCTCCCTTTCCAATAAGGGTCCTCAGCTAATTCCAAGAACGGAATAAATGATGCATTCTTCTATTATCTTGTACAAGCCCCTTGGATGTTAGCCTTAAACCCCAGAAGCAAAGATGCAGATAGAACCTATTAGCCAGAGATTCTTGAAACCCAAAGAAGGAACACCCTTTGCCCACAGGGCTCAATTCCCTTTTCCATAAAGCAAAGCACAGGCTCAGCACCAAGTCCTCCAACCAGCGGACATTCCAGTCAATGAACGAGTTACATGTTATCATTCCTCATCTTTTCTCCTCCTTTCCTTTCTCCTAAAAACTCCTTTCTCCTTGGATCTGCTAGAAGTACTCTGGGCTGCACCCTGATTTCGATTAGTATATGATGCAAAAGGAGCCTAAGTCTGAAACAGCACAACTTAGAAGGAATTAGCCCACATCTGAATCTGACATAACCAGGCAGGGAGGAATATACACAAGAGCCAGCCATTCTAGGGCTGGGTAGCAAAGCACGTACTTAAGAACACTGTTGTTTTAGAACTTGGCACCTGGGCAGCTCAGTCAGTTGGGCGTCCAACTTCGGCTCAGGTCATGATCTCACAGTCTGTGGGTTCGAGCCCCACGTCAGGCTCTATGCTGACAGCTCAGAGCCTAGAGCCAGCTTCAGATTCTGCGTCTCCCCTTCTCTCTCTGACCCTCCCTGTCTCACATTCTGTCTCTCTCTCTCTCAAAAATAAACATTAAAAATTAAAAAAAAAAAAAAAAAAACAGAACTTCAACAACAGAGCCTAGCCATTGCAAACTATCACTGAAACACAAACAAAAAAGTTTAAGATCTCTCACCTAACACTGAATCAGACTAACTCCCTTTTTCCCTCAAGAATAACTGAAAATACAGGGGCGCCTGGGTGGCTTAGTGGGTTAAGCGTCCGACTTTTGCTTGGGTTGTGATCTCGCGGTTCGTGGGTTCGAGCCCCGCATCGGGCTCTGTGCTGACTGCCAGCTCAGAGCCTGGAGCCTGTTTCAGTCTGTGACTCCCTCTCTCTCTGACCCTCCCCTGCTCACGCTGTCTCTCTCTCTCTCCTAGAAATAAATAAAACATTAAAAAAAATTAAAAAAAAAAGAAAAGATAGTCTTTAAAAAAAAAAAAAAAGAATAACTGAAAATACAGGGGCACCTGGGTGGCTCAGTCGGTTAAGCGTCCAACTTCAGCTCAGGTCATGATCTCACGGTTCGTGGGTTTGAGACCGACATCGGGCTCTGTGCTGACAGCTAGCTCATAGCCTGGAACCTGCTTCAGATTCTGTGTATCCCTCTCTCTCTGACCCTCCCCTGCTCATGCTATCTCTCTCTCTCTCTCAGAAGTAAATAAAATATTAAAAAAAAAAAAAGAATAACTGAAAATATAGTAACAACTGTTAGTGTATTCTTGACCCATTCTCCCTCATCATAGCCCAAGCCAAACATATCGGTCAAAGCAGTATTGTGTGAGGTAGTTATAAAAATAAAAAATTAAAATAATCTAGTGGGAGAGTTTTCTGGGAGGAAAGAAAGAAAGAAAAGAAAGGAAAGAAAGAAAGAGAGAGAGAGAAAGAGAGAGAGAGAGAGAGAGAGAGAAAGAAAGAAAGAAAGAAAGAAAGAAAGAAAGAAAGAAAGAAAGAAAGAAAGAAAGAAAGAAAGAAAGTTCTTTCTCACCCCAGAGAACTGGACACACCCATTATCAGTACTATTGCTAATGCTCCAGAAGGATGCTTGGCAGGCTGTCTGCCTCAAATTGAGCAGGTGAGACAGAAAAGCAGTGCTGACTCAGAAATACAGTCACCCCAGGGTGTGAGGGAGGGAAGGAGACCAATATAGGCAACTGACTGCAATTCATCACGACTTCACCAAAGGTCCTGGTTCTAATTGTATCTCTGGCTGTTTGCAGACATATTTCGAAAACCCCACCAAAGGAATAATGAACAGGTAAAGAGAAAGTCAATGGAGGAGCCCAAGACTTAGCTGAATACTCAATGGTTGGAGGCGCATGAATCTGTTTTGCTGACTTCCCACATATCCCTTTCCAAATCGGGCCCAAAACTGAAAGAATTAGAGGGAGGGGAGGCAGAGGAAAGAATGTGACCGAGAAAGGTTTAGCTACATTCCAACTAGCCAACATCCCACATGGTATTAAGAGGGCCTGACAATCCAATCCCACTACAGGGGAGTTGCTGGGGCTCTGCTAACATACATCCAATTCCTCCACCCTTCCCACCCCCAAACACTCTGAAAAGCCGCGTAATTGAGATAGCTTGATGAAGGCACCAGCTGTTTCCACCACTCTCCCTCCCCCCAACCCCAGAGACCACAGTTCAAACTCACATCAAACACTTAATACAATTGACTAGCCAGTAGGAAGGAGAAGCCTGGACTAAAATAGCAGGAAGAGTGCCAACTGGCCCCACTTAGAAGGAATGTTTTCTTGGCTCAATTTAAAAATAAGAAACCTTTGTCACCCACTCCCTTCTGCCCAATTATGTTCTCCTTTCTGCAACCTACTCCTCAGTGTGAAACGGATTTCAGTTTCTTCCCTACAACTCCTTGATCTATTTTCAAATGTCAGGGAATACAGGGGAAGCAGAAGGTTGAACATAAAGTAATGCCTGGGAGATTGGGAGGTTTCCTGGACTGCGACAGCCAAACCCAGTGCAGGGCTCTCACAGAAGGGGAAGAAGACAGGAGTCTACACTGCACCCGTCCCCACACTTCAAATGAGGAAAGAAGGGAACGAACATTATGTTTCCTCGGCTTAACAGTGATGGTAACTTGATTTCCCAAGGCACAGGTAGCCAGACAAGAGTATTAACGTGATCAGCCCCTCCCCCTCCCATATTTGAAGTTGGCCAGAGCTAGCCAAGGAGGAAGGGAAGGAAGCCAGCACTTCCTTTTCAGACAGGAAGTAACAATGGCCCTTCCTGAGCAGTTTTAAACAAATTGTCCAGCTGAGTTTCAACGAGAACATCCTCTTCTGAATTTGTTCCACAATTTCAAAATGGAGGGGGAAAATGGAGAAATGGTCTGAAAGTTTCCCTCCCTCACAACAGGCAAGTCCTCCATACCATGCTAAGTGCTGGCATAACCCCCAAATTCAGGCCGTGCGTGACATATGTCATTACAAAATAATACAGTACAGATACAGAGGTAGAAAACCTCAAATCAGCCACCTTCTCACCAAGGCCACTACCATGAACTATTCTTCTCAATTTCTCATGCTAATTAAATAGCCAACCATTTGAGAAATTACATAGATATGGAGCTTAACTCAAAATGTTCAGGTTTTATAGTCCTCACACCTGAATGATCAGAATCACCTGGGAAGTTTGTTTTTTCTTTTTTAATACAATCTCTGGATCAGGGGCACCTGTGTGGTTCAGTCAGTTAAGTGCTGGACTTCAGCTCAGGGCATGATCTCACAGTTCATGAATTCAAGCCCCACATTGGGCTCCTTGCTGTCAGCATGGAGCCCACTTGGGATCCTCTGGTCTCCTCTCTCTGCTCCTCCCCCGCTCATGCTATCTCTCCCAAAAAGAAAGAAATATTTTTTAAAAATTTTTTTTAATACAATCTCTGGGGCACCTAGCTGGCTCAGTCAGCAGAGCATACGACTGGGATCTTAGGAGTGGGAGTTCGAGCCCCATGTTAGGTGTACAGATTACTTAAATAAACTTTAAAAAAATTGTTTGGAAGGGTACCTGGGTGTCTCAGTTGATTAAGCATCCGACTTCGGCTCAGGTCATGATTTCACATCTCACATCCATGGGTTGGAGCCCTGCATCAGGCTCTGTGCTGACAGCTCAGAGCCTGAAGCCCGCTTCAGATTCTGTGACTTACCCTCTCTCTGCCCCTCCCCTGCTCACTCTTTGTCTCTCAAAAAATAAACAAACATAAAAAAAATTTTTTTTAAATAAAAAATTGTTTGGAGTGCCTGGGTGGCTCAGTCAGTTAAGTGTCTGACTTCGATGCACCGGGCTCTGTGCTGACAGCTTGGAGCCTGAAGGTGCTTCAGATTCTGTGTCTCCCTCTCTCTGCCCCTCCCTTGCTTGTGCTCGGTCTCTCTCTCTCTAAAATAAATAACAAACATTTTTTAAAATTAAAAAAAAAAAATTAATTAAAAATACAAAAAAAACCCACAGTCACCCAAATTTACTTTCTCATCCCTTATGCCTGGAATGTATGCTTTTAAAATTTCTAAAGGGAATGCCTGGGAATTTATGCTTTTAAAAAGGTCTCAAAGTGATTGACAGCTGTTGAGACCACTGCACTAGCCTACCACTGACAACCCCCCAGGACACCTCACTCCTCCAGCAGAAAGGGCACTGGTTAAATACAGGATTTGGATCTGCTCTATTATTCACCAGACAGCTCAGATCATTATCCCAAGCCTCCATAGAGGCTCTTTGAAAGCCTGGGTTTAAATATAAGAATGGCTAGAATGACACAGTCCTAAATCCTATATTCTAGACTCAGAACCTATAAAAAATTACCTCATACTTTAGAATCCTGGGCTCCTACACTACAGGATATCCCTATTTACATTGCAGACTGGACAACACTGATTATTTTTAAAACAACTTAGTTAAGAGGCGCCTGGGTGGCTCAGTCAGTTGAGCTTCCGACTCTTGACTTCAGGTCAGGTCTGGATCGCTCTGTTAGTGAGATCAAGTACACACTGGGCTCAGCACTGACAGCGTGGAACCTGTTTGGGATGCTCTCCCTGCATCCTTCTCTCTCACTCAAAATAAATAAATGAACTTTTAAAAAATGATTTAGTTTAATTTCCCTCCAAGAAACAAAGGGCTGAGCCAACATCTTCAAAGACTGGTTCCATATCCATCCCAAAAGAAGCCTAAAGTCCCAAATCTAGCATTCATGACCCCAGATAATTCTAACCCAGTTGACAATATAACAGAAATTATCAGTAACTCTGGATTCAAATGTTATCTTTGACACTTATTCAAGCAAGTGACTTTAACTTCTGGTTTGAGTACGCATAAGTGAGTAGCAAAATGTTTTTAAAAAGAACCATAAAGAGAAATATTTCCACAGGAAGCATGTGTCACTAAAGATTTAGGAAAGAAGGATGCCATTGAAAAACCTAGTTTCAAAACAACTACAAACATCTATGAATGCTGAAGTTATACATATCAAGCAGTTATTTAAAGCAACTTCAAATTTTGGGGAATCTGTGATTGCCTAGAGTATTTACTATGCAAGAGAATACAGTTACTTGACCAGAGGAGAAGGGGATGGAAGGGAAATAAATGTTTCCTGATTGAGGTCATCTCCCAAGGATGATATTAAGTAACAGGATGACAACTAGAAAGGTATAATTAAAGACAAGGACAGAGGGTAACCAGGTCAAGTTGCAGGGCTAAACTCCAAACTGAGAGAGAGGGAGACAGAGAGATTCTTTCACTGAAGGTCAGACTAGCTAAACCAGATTATCTTGAGAGTGAAAGTAAGAATGTGATTCAAGACACCAAGTGCTCTTGGGAATCAAATATCCTTTTCCTTTCCGATATGTGGTTGCCTAGAACATCAATCACTAAATAGCTGATGCTTATTCCTCAATCCCACCAAAGTCAACCAGGCCAACTGGCTTGGTACATGCTTTAATAATAACCCTTAATGCTTCAACACACATACAGAAAGGGAAGAAGACAGTTATCGGGGATGAACATCGCCTCCCATGTGCAAAACAAATATGAATACGGTGACCTAGAATGTGGTCCCTGAAGCCATGAAATCCCAATGATTAGGGCTTCGGGGAAGCAGGAGCTTTTTGATCAAATGAACAAACAGAAAAGCAACAGATAAGTGGGGCAGGCATATTTGGTCATAAACCAAAGCACAAATATACTCAAAAAGACACTGTACCAGATGCAGGCTGTCACTTCTCCTGTTCATAGAAAATGGACTATGTAGATAAGGAGGTGGAGAAATACATTTCTCTAAGGAGGAAATTTTTATCTCACTTCCCAAATGCATACAAGCTTATTCTAAGTAGCTGCCCTACTATTATATTTTACAAGACAAGGGTCATCAACCTGTGCAAAATCTGCTACTCTGCAAATTACATGCTGACTATATTCACATGGAACTTCTGCAATGGGACAAAGATAGAAGTTGGGTCAGGTATTGCCTCAACTCTTTACACAGAATACACAAAAAGTTGTTACCAGCTGTTGTCTCTGGAGCCTGAAGTGAGGAGAAGACCTTTTTTTTTTTTTGTATTGTACAGTGTATGATGAGGTCTAAAGTAAATTATTCCCTCTTCCCCACAACACATGCCCATTGAGCCTCTCTGAACAAATCTACTTCTCCCCTCATCTCTCTTGCTCACTGGAAACAGCCTGCCTCAGGACCCTTGAACATTCTATTCATATCTACATGACCTCACCCTAATTACCTTTTAGGTCTCTCTCAAACATACCTGATTAAGTGAGGACTTCCCTGACCACTCTCTCTTATATTTAAAAGTCTCACTCTACCCCTGCACTTCTTATTCACCACTCTGTATTCTGCTTTATCTTTTCCGCAATAGTATCACCACATTCTAGCATACCAAACATCTACTTGCTTATTTATTATCTATCTCTTCCAACTAGAAAGTAAACTCTGTGAGGTCTATCTGATGTACTGCTATATTCCAGCACATGGCATACAGCAGGCTCTCAAATTTCTTTTCTTTAATTTAAAAAAAAAAATTCACTGTTTGTTTTTGAGAGCACATGAGCAGGGGAGGGACACAGAGAGAGAGAGAGAGAGACAGAGGATCTGAAGTGGGCTCCATGCTGACAGCAGAGAACCTAACGTGGGGGTTGAACTCGCAAACTGTAATATCATGACCTGAGTTGAAGTCGGACACTTAACTGACTGAGCCATTCAGGCTCCCTTCAAATTTCTTTTGAATGAAGACGTTTCACTTTTCCAATGAAAACAAAAAGTTAAATTTTAGAGAAATTAACTTTGTTCATTTTTCTTTCTAGTATTTTTCAAGAGCATACGGCACACAGAGGTTTATTCACATCTTGTTAGGAGATTTAAAAGATACTCTTGTATTGTTACAACTAAACATCTGGAATAAAGAAATCCTGCCCCTCCCCTGCCAAAAAAAAGTTCATAGCAATACAGTTCTATACCAAGAGAGTGACATATACATATATGCAGAACAATTCACTTTCTTTTTAAGATTTTTCTATTTTTTTTTTTAATGTTTATTTATTTCTAGGAGACAGAGAGAGAGACAGCGTGAGCAGGGGAGGGTCAGAGAGAGAGGGAGTCACAGACTGAAACAGGCTCCAGGCTCTGAGCTGGCAGTCAGCACAGAGCCCGACGCGGGCTCGAACCCACGAACCGCGAGATCATGACCTAAGCGAAAGTCGGACGCTTAACCGACTAAGCCACCCAGGCGCCCCAAGATTTTTCTATTTTTAAGTAATCTTCACACCCAATATGAAGCTCAAACCTACAACCCTGAGATCAAGAGTCGTACGGTCCACCTACTGAGCCAGCCAGGCATCCCAACATTTCACTCTTTCAGTTAATATGTTGGGCCGTCTATTGTCTTCTGAGTCTTATGAATGGGGGCAAAGTAGATATTTTTACATGTATGTAAGAGGTCATGTAAGGTAGTAAGACAGCAGGAAGGGACAAAGAAAGAATGCTGTCATGTTTTCTTAAAATAACCTAAGAAGCCAATTTTTAAAAAGAAAAATAGGAAAGGGTAAAAAGATTCTTGCTTACCGTTGGGAGCTCTCGTTTTGAAAGACCTGTGATGACACTTAAGTCAGGAAACACACTTAATGACATCTTTGATTTCCACTTAATGTAACTTTCTATGCTTTTGTCCTATTTGTGATCTTAGGCCCATCAGTTCGGGGCCTCCTGTAGCCTAACCTGCAGATCTGGCTGACCTTCCGTGGGACAGACATTCAAATGGCCAGCTCTGCCCTGGTTTACAACAGTCAATGGAGAGCAGAACAGCGGAGAGGTTACAGAACCTCCCCCCACTCCCAACAAAGAAACTGTGGAAGCAAATCAGATTGGCACCAATTTTTCCTTTAAAACAGACTACTCTATTTTAAAAGTGTGCTGAATATACACCAGATACTTTGTTTCAATGAGATTCAATTCACTTGCAAAGAAATGAAAACTGTAGGTGCTTTGATAAAAGTATTGAAAAGTTGACCTAATTTCTATAACAAGGTCTTATGTCCTCAACCGTCAGAATATATTCTGTTTTCTTAAAATACAAGCTCCCTAAAACAAAAATCTTTTCATGCCACAAAGCAATCTCTCAATGTGCTACTGCATTCCAATACAGAACAACATGGGAAGCACACACAAAACTTAATTTACGCTTAGAAAAGTACTTTTTTTTTCGTTCTACTGTCAATTGAACGAACATGGGTAACTAATTAGTAAATGTGGATAGGATCTGAAAATCAAAAAGAAAAAATCTAATCTGAGTTACTAGAAGAGATCTTCTTGAACCACATTTTACCCTAATCAAGAGCTAACTGAAAGAAACCAGAAGCAGAATCCTAATACTTATACCTTTAGCACAGGAGTATAATTTATTCTAGGATGAGAATCAGAAACTTCTTCCATATTAAGTGTTAGTGAGGCAAAGCAACAGCCAAAAAGATTGGCAACTTCAGGAGAAAAGACAGGGAACACCAGAGAACAGGAAAGCAAACAAAGAGGAGAACATGTAGAACAATCAGTAGAGGGAAATGTGGGTTTAAAAAAAATGCAGAGATGGGTGGGGAGCTATGACGGGAACTATGGAGTGCCAACAGAAATTAGTTAAAGTACTATTCAGAACATTAGTTTCATGGGTTAGTTAGTATGAAGGGAAGGAAAACCTTCAGCCAGAAGAAACCTAAAAGTTGCCAGGCAAGCCTGCATCTGACACATACACATTTCTGACAGGCCCACAGTTTGGCTTTTCCGCATACAAGAGCGGATCTCTTTCTTAGAAGCATACTTCTCACACGATGCATTAATGAACTCAAAATTTCCACACACCCCAGTTTTACCAATGTCCATAAACAGGGGTTGAAAATAGAGCATGATGTTTCCTGAACATAAAAAGAGGGGAATTTATATCAAGAAAAGAGATAGTAAAAGCCTGCCCTCATTTCTATGTAGTTTCCTATACAACCATTCATAGCTGAGTATTATCCTACAAAATCCTGGTTGGACAAGACTTCAAGGTAAAGAATCTGGTCCAAAGTCAAAAATAATAAACCCGACAAAGCTCTTCCAGTCCATTCTCTGCAAAATTAAAGACAGTTTACCCTTGGATGCTAGAATTCTACCTCTTATAGGTAGAAAAGACGGGAGAAACTTTATGTCTTCTTTTCCCCTAATGTTTCCAAGTCTCTGAAAAAATTATCATAAGATAGTCAAGCTTTGCCACATGTTTCTCTTCTCCCACTAATGCCTCGCTTTACTTCATTAAAAGTTATCCATCCCTGGGGTGCTTGGGTGGCTCAGCTGGTTAAGTGTCTGACTTCGGCTCAGGTCATGCTCTCACAGTTTGTGGGTTTGAGCTCCGCATCGGGCTCTAGGCTGACAGCTCAGAGCCTGGAGCCTGTTTCAGATTCTGTGTCTCCCTCTCTCTCTGCTCATGCTGTCTCTCTCTCACAGAATAAATAAAAAACATTTAAAAAAAGTTTTTTTTAAGTTATCCATCCCTACATTTTGGACAACCCTGCCCATATAACTCTCCAAAGTCATCTATTAGACACTTTTTTTTTCCCATTAAAAAAGTTAGCTTGGGGTGCCTGGCTGGCTCAGTCAGTAGAGCATGCGAGATACCAGAGTGTAGAGATTACTTAAAAATAATATCTTTTAAAAAAAAGTTAGTTTACTCATCCAGGAAGCCCATTTATTCCGTTAGAGAAACGTCCATACCATATAGAGTGCCAGGTTTTAAGAGACCTTAAAGGGTATTTAGTCCAAAAGACAAATGATGTTTGAATTCATCTAAAGCATCCATTCTAATAGGAAAAACTTACAAGGCATTACCATGAACTGAGTACCATTCTATGAATTTTACATATATTAAATCGCGTAAGCATCACAACAATCCTATGAGACAGATTATGTTATTGTTCTCATTTTACAGATGGAGCCGAAGGCATAGAGCGATCAAACAATCTATCCATGATCAGCGGCAGAGCAAGAGTGAACTTGGGTAGTCCAGCCCAGGGATCCATGCTCTGAGCCACTATGCTACGCTGCCTTGTCTCTCCATATCTGTGGAACTCTCAGACTGGAAATTTCCTGTTCAGTCCATATTTCAATCAAAAAACACAGAAAAAGGAAACATTTGTGGCAAAAGGTTAACTATGGGTGTCTAGGTGACTAAGGGTATGTAGGAGTTATTGTGCTATTCTTGCAACTTTCCTAAGTTTGAAATTTTTTCAAAATTAAAAGTTGAGGGACACCTGGGTATCTCAGTCAGTTAAGCATCCAGCTCTTGGTTTCAGCTCAGGTCATGATCTCACGTTTCGTGAGTTCGAGCCCCGCATCAGGCTCCGTGCTGACAGTGCAGAACCTGCTTGGGATTCTCTCTTCCTCTCTCTGACCCTCCCCTGCTTGTTCTCTTTGTCTCTCTCTCAAAAATAAATAAACTTAGGGGCACTTGGGTGGCTCAGTTGGTTAAGCGTCCGACTTCGGCTACGGTCATGACCTCACAGCTTGTGAGTTCGAGCCCCACATCAGGCTCTGTACTAACAGCTCAGAGCCTGGAACCTGCTTCAGATTCTGTGTCTCCCTCTCTCTCTCTCTCTCTGCCCCCTCCCCTGCTCATGCTCTGTCTCTCCTGTCTCAAAAATAAATAACATTTAAAAACAATTTTTTTAAGTAAACTTAAAATTTTTAAAAAATTAAAAGTTCAAAGTTGCTTTCCTCATCATATAATGGAACATAGTTTGCAAAAGTGATGACCAAATTAACCCAACGGCTAGCAAAGAATGTTTTAAGAAAGCTCTGGATCCTTATATTGTCCCCACTAAATGCCTGATCTAAATTGCCCACACCACTCCAGTCAGACTGAAGGACTCACTGGAGAGGAAGTGGCCTAAAAATGGGGAACACCGTCGCTGAACCACAACAGTAACTGTGGGTTCCATTCTCAATGCTTAATATTTAATAACCAATGACATTCAATTCCAAATAGAATGGGAGTGCGGACATTTACTCCCAAAACTGCACTATACAATACAACCAAATACAAATCATTCCAGACCCTTATTTAACCCCTCGTTAATTCTAACCAGAATATCAGTTCTTCCCTCCTTACTGTATCCAGGCTGTACCACTGCTCTCTACTGGAAACCTTGCAGGCAACTGCATTTTAGGCAGAGCAATCCCTATTTTAGCCTTTCATGGCATTTTAATCCTTGTGCAATGGGAGAGAACATGAAATCACATACTGATAACCTAGGAATCATTCCTTTAGGCAGTTTCCTGTTACTATTGTTCTACATTACCCATGAAAATGAATTTAGGTTCTTAAATTCATACTTCCCAATACACTTGGTGAACGAAATCTGAAGTTTCGTAGCAGAAGCACTGACAAAAAAAATTAATGATATCCAAATGTACTTTCTTTGGAACACTGATGTTCAAAACTATCGTCCCAAGCTTCTTGAGTTTTCATTAACTAGTATAAAAACCACTCACTTCTAACATGTTGGAAAGCAATACTTCCCTGCTGCTGCCCTAGTCATTTCCAGGTGAGCAGCTCCTCTCCCCTAGACAGTGGCTATATTTAAGGTTTCAGTGGTTGAAGTTAATAGCCGCCTAGATTATGAAATATGATGACCCTTACTTTTTATACTACCCTTTTGACAACTCGCCCAGAAAAGAGGTTTTTTTTTTAAATCAAAATGTTAAATCTTCGATGATTTCCAGAAACCTCACTTAAAAATGAGAGGTAGGAAATGTGTAAAAGGTTGAAACTACAGACTACAGCAGAAGTTTCTAAATTACACTGATTTTGTTAATCCAGGTTGTACTGCTTCCCACCTCGACTTCCTTTCACTCTTCCCCACAAAGTCCCTCGGGGATTCCCATCAAATGTCTTATTTAACCAAGACTTATTGGCACCTTGGTATATACCTGACACTAAGACAGCAGCTAAGAGGACATAGAAGACAGCCTCACGGTCTAGAAGGAAAGGCAAAAAGAAGTAGATAACTTTAACACAATGTGATAAACATTATTTGAGCTACTGTTACAAGCCTCTCCCTGCAAGTTGCCAATATCATTTCAAACCACACGCCTGCAAATTCTCTAGAAGAAGAAATTTCACTGATAATCAAAGTTGGAGGCATTTCCGGTCAGTTTAAGAAATCAGGATAGCGAGGGTAATCATGTGGGAAGATCCCAATCTTAAAGACTGAGAGGCTATCCATTCTAGTATACTCAGGTCTCTGTGGGATTTACGGAAAATGGATTTTTTACATATATTAACCCAACATGCAGGGGGTTGGGATTCTAAGGAGGGGGCGGCTGGCACTCTGCAAAATTAAACACTCCTGCCTCTAGCAAGGGCTCATTTTAGTTCTGGCTCTTGTTTCCATTCTCTCTGGAGAATGGTAGTATATTAGTGGCTAGGTCCATGGACTTTGTAGTTAGTCAGAGGAGGGTTTAATTCTGGCCTTGGCCACTTACGGGCAGTGAGATTTTCAGCAAACCTCAGCTTCTCTGAGGCTCATAGTCCTTAAACAACAAAAACAGTTGTGGAAAATTAAGTAAATGGTTTATGCAAAATGCTCAGCATGCAGTATAAAACAACAAGAGGGTGGGGAGAGAGGGCTGGAAGTGGACCATGAGGTACTAAAATAGAAAGCAATAAATTATACAGAGCTAATCATTTTGTTATTCCAATTGAATAGTGACCTGTGCTTAATTTATTTGCATCCGTCCTGTCTCACCCATCCCGGGAGAGCAACTACCTCATAAACCTAAGGCTGAATTGCAATTAATCCGAGTTTTTTTTTAGGAAAAAATCTACAATAGTCCCAATTTTTATACTGAGAGAACATATCCTAGCCCCGTGACTCCCTATAATTTGGAGCCCTAAGAAAGGCAGCAGAACTCTAACCACCCAAAAGAGACACCCACCTGGAACACACAGACCGTACCTTACTCGTATAACAAAGAAACCAACAGTATATAGGAGTCAAACACAAAAAGAAAAATCTGCACAACTCATACTTACTCGTCTTTTTTTATCCCAAAACCAAAACGAGGAGCAAGACCAAAAAAAATCAGAGATTTACTAGTTTGCACCCCTTGTATTTCCTGAAAGAACTAGAAGAGGTGAGGAAAAAGACAAATGTTCCATCTTATCAACCAGAAGGCTCTATAGTACACACCAGTCAAAACAAAGCCTCAGTGGTGGAAATAGTCCTGGACGCTAGTTACTAGGATGCTCACTGCAGCTACACAAAGCCCAGTATTTAAAACTGGACCCAAACCACCACCACTCAGTCATCCAGAACCTATTTTCAAACTGCCTTTGTACTCCTTCTTCGGATTCCCTCATCCCTCCCCCTAAAGGTTGGGTGCGAAACCGACACTGTGGCAGCAACATGACCAACCCTCCAAAGATCCACCAAGAAACCTCCCCTAGGCTGGAGTCAAGGCAGAGAAGACGTTTAATATTTTCCAAATTTTCCCTCGAACAAGAACTAGAGCCGAACAGACTGTACATATTATCTTTTTTCTTTGTAACGGCACTTGCTAGAATTATGAGATCCAGACATCAAAATTTGACTGTAGCCCTCGCATAGATTAGATTTAAAAAGGAACAAAGTTGTTTCCTCTGAAGCCACAACCTCACCAGGATGAAATCCTTTCAAGAAATACTCCCATTCTGGAAAAGAAATTCAAGGAAGTGTTGTCTAAAAAGAATGGGAGGAGTGCACAAAATCAGGGGGTTATTAAAGCCACGTACCCGTTTAAAGCTAAAGGCCAGCTTATCTATTAAGGCCCATCTTGTTACAATCAGGGCAGTATCTATTTCAGCTCTCATTTTCAGACCGATGCGCATTTTCAAAGAGAGAAAGGAGAGAACACTCAGTTTCCAGCTCCTGATGAGTTGGCTATATAATTATCCAGAAACAGTATTTTTGCAAGGATGGATTTTCAGAAAAGAAGAAACGAGTCTTAAGATTAAATACATGAAGGCAGTCACGGGCCTTCGGCTCTTGCCGATCTGTGATTTCACGGCAAATTAACCAAACCAAAAACTCACCTCCAAAAAACAACTTTCAGTTTGGTGAAAAAGGGAGAATTCTTGTTGTACTTTCTCAAATGCATTCTCAACACTGACGTCTGCGTTCAGTGTTTTCTCTTAACTTCACCTTATCTGATCCACGACCCTTTCAGAGGCCACAAAGCTGGAAATATCTCCAGGTGTGTTGCCACTTTATTCACGTGAACTTAAAAAGCATGATTAGAATTTCCTTAGCCCTTTAAGCACAGAAACCCAACGTTACGGTACTTGCAGGCTGAACATGTAACCCCTCTACAAATCTTTGCCATCAAAGGTAGCCGTAGGGAGAAAGAAATGGCAATTTGGTTAACATGGATCCATTTGTTTTCTTTTATAAAGCAAAGTAGCGAGGCTATGGCTCGCTGGAGAATGAGGCTCCCACCCACCGCACCTGGAAAAGTAAAAGAGGGATCCACCCAGGAACAGCAAGGCTGAAACTGATCTGGGCCGTTCAAACTCTCTGGGGGAAAACCACGACCATTTAAGCTGCAAAGCTCCCTGCAACTTTCTACTTCCACAAACCTAATGATAAAAGGGAGGAAAAAGTTTTGAGATATATGCAGAACCATCTGTATAAGTAGCTTCCGACCCGGACAAATTCCTTTCCCAACCCACACGCGACATGCCAAAAACCCGAACTTTGGGTTTGGGCTCTGAAAACAGAAGTTTGTTAGCTTAACACCAGGGGGGAAAAACCATAAAATCAAAGAACACCCAGAAATGTAAATTTCCATGGAAATGTAAATTTGCTCTCACCCCTCTGGATCTACTCGTCTCCCTATATTAGACAGAGCTGGAAGTTTGTTTCTGGGTCTTGAATATTTTAAATATAATAAAATACCAAAATCCCCCCAAAGTAGGAAGAAAAAATAACAATTGCTTAAAAGTCACCCGTCAGCATCGCAGAGTCTCCCGTTTTTAACTTCGCTCTGGTTACCGAAAGACAATCATTCCACTTGGCTTATCCTCCTTCACCCGGCTGTACACACGGTTTTTAAAAAGGCACACACCTCAGAGGTGGACTTCTAAAACCCAGTCCTTTAAGAAAGAAACCCAAGGCTTCGTCAATGTGCTGAGAAAGACAGATCCAGCAGGGTAGTTGGTTTTTCGCCACTTCTTCCTCCTTTCAGGATCAGGATCTTTCCTGCTCTTCTTTCTCTCTCTCTCCCTCTCTCTCTCTCTCTCTCTTTTTTTTTTTTCCTCGCAGATCCAACACCTAAAATGGAAGTTGCACCCAGCCAAAGGCTAGGGAGCCTGGGTGGTGACAAACTGATCTGGCAGCCCTACCCCCTCGCTTTCCTCAGTGATGTCAGCCCCTGAGAACTTCCAATAGGAGCCAGGCATAAATCAGGGAGCTGATGTTATCCAATAGGAAACTTTATTATAGGAAATTAAAAAAAATAAAAAAAGCGAGAGAGAGGAGGAGAGAGAGAGAGACAGGGGGAAGTTTTATATATATATTTATATTTAAAGTGGAGACGACCCAGTCTCTGAGGAGTGACTGCAGAGCTCCGGCCGGCCGAAGGAACCGGGCTCCCGAGGACCGCACGGCACCCCTAGGCTCCCGCTCGCCCTGATGGTGGGGTTCTTGCTTCCTCTCCCTTCCTTCCCGGGTAGGGAAGTAGGAGAAGAGCTGATCTGATTTGCCTGCTGCTGTTCGGTTTGTTGCTTTCAACCCCCAAGCATTTCCCCCAAAAGAAGACAGGAAGGGAAGGAAAGAAAAATCCTAGTAACAGGACCGCTATGTATTGACTGGGCTGGGAGGGAAGAGCCGAGGTAAACTTCCCATTTCAGTGTTTTGGCTTAACTGCGTTATAGCTAATGAGAAATAAATAAATCAATCAATCAATAAATGCCTGGAATTGTTAACAGTTTTTAGTGTCTGTACTTTCGACTAGAAGGAGGCTGTATCCGCTGGGCTGTTGAAGAAAATCACTGTCTTCCCATTTGTCCCCAAATCAAAATGATGTGTGTTTGAAGGGGAGAATAAGTGGAATTCAGTAAGTAATATATTTAGAGGAGATAACAGCATGTGTAAGAAAAACTAAATTTCACTTTAAGAAAATTCGATTTCTTTGTGCACTACAAGCTTACCATGATCTACTTCATACATTCTCTTTGTACATTTATCCCACATAAAGGATTATACAGGTATTCTTTTTCTGAGTTACAAGTGATCCTTAATATGTTCTTACACTGTAAGCCATGAAGGACAGACGTCGGATTTTTCTTTTCTTTCTTTCTTTTTTTTTTTTTTTTTACATGCTTGACAAAGACTAGTACTTTATGGTCATTCGGTGATTACTAAAGAAAAATGATAACGATGAATTGAAATTTTCCTTTTTTATTCTTACTGAAAAATCTACCTGTAGACTGCTGCCAAATGAATCTTCATAAAGTTTTCATAATCTAGAATAATGGTTAAGAGCATAGGTTCTGTAGTCAGACTGCCTGGCTTCAAACCTTCCTGCTCTGCAAGCACACTTAAGTCAATGTATTACTATGTGACCTTGAACAAATTATATAATCTCTCTGAGCCTCTGTTTCCTTAACTATAAAGTGAAGATCATAACTATATCTCTCACAGGACTGTTGTGAGAATTAAAATACACATAAAGTTCTTAGAACAGCATACAGCATGTAATATGAACTCACTAAGAATGAGTTGTTATTACCAGCATCTACCCTGCTGCAAAACCTTCAGTGGCTTACCATCGCCTGATAATAGCAAACAACAACAGAGCATCTATCATGTGAAAGGCACTTTGTGCTCATTATCTCTAACTTCTAAAACACCACCATGGAGATAGTATTACCACCATTTCACAAATGAAGAAATCAAGGTTCAGCAAGGTGAAGAAACTTGCCTGAGTTGGTTTGGCTAAGAAGTGATTCCCTCATTGATCCAATTCCAAAGCCCATGCTCTTTCCATCACCTTATGGTCAGGAAAAAAGCCAAGTCCTCATCTGCTTTCAAGGTACCACATTAACTCACTCAGTACATTAAAGTCACCCTTACTAACCACAATCTGACCTTTCCTTATCTATCTAAACTGGAATTCCACTCCTCCTCAGCATGAACGTGCCCTTCTAATCAGGCCGATCTAGTCATTATCCACCACCCCCACCCCCCGCATATTCAATCTACAGTCTCACAGACCCTCATATCTGGTCTAAAATGACCAAAAAAGGACTTCTCTCAGAAGGGCTGGAAGACCAAACAGGCATCACAGCGCTTGTTTGATGGGCTTTAAACAAATTAAACTAGATTGGGAAATTAATACATTAAACAGAGACAGGCACAAACTTTAACCCTCATTATCTAGGAACCTTCTCTTATTATCTTATCACATCTTCTACCTCTACTTTCCATCTAGTATTCCTGGTCCTCCACAGCAAGTTCAAAAGCCAAAGACAACTGCCAACGGAAAACAACCAGCACAAGAAATGTTCGTTGATTCATTGATTCCTAGATCAGAGCTATATTCTAGAATAGTCTATGATTTTCTAGAGATGGGTTGGTCTTGTTTCCTTCAATTCATCACTAAAAATTTGCAAGTATTTTGCCTTCCTTTAGTGGGTGTGTTTTCCTGTCTCCCTCACCACAAGATGAGCTCCATGAAGACATGAATGGTATCTTTCTAGTTCATGATGTATCCCCAGAGCTCAGCCTAATGTCTCATATTTAGCAACAGGTAAGTGAGTGAATGGAGTCTCTTGGCTTACTACTTATGCAATCCTGGGCAAGTCATTTTTATATTAATGAATTTGTACATAACATTAAAAATAAAGTTATATACAAACCAAAAAAGATAACCCGGGATGCCTGAGTGGCTCAGTCAGTAAAGCATGAGACTCTTGATCTCAGGATCATGAGTTCAAGCCCATGTTCGGCAGAGAGCCTACTTAAAAAAAAAAAAAAGATAATTCAGTGATGAAAAAGTTAAAATTTAAATTTATCTGAAATAGCTGTCTCCAAATAAAGCATCACAAGGATTAATACTCACTGAGGGATAAACTCTTTACACCCAGGCGACCAAAAAAAGATGAGTTCCACTTGGGTTATTCTGAGTACCTACTGTGAGCCAGGTACTCTTCTAGATGTCAAAGATAACGAGTAGACCAGTTCCTTGCTCTCAGAAAGCTTACATTCTAACGGAGAGAGAGAGAGAGACAGAGATTAGTAAATGTCAGATGGAATACTACACAGAGATTTAAAACAAACTGATAGGGGCACCTGGGTGGCTCAGTCAGTTAAGTGTCCGACTTCAGCTAAGGTCATGATCTTGCAGTCCATGAATTCAGGCACTGTGACCGACTCTGGGCTGACAGCTCAGAGCCTGGAGCCTGCTTCAGATTCTGTCTCCCTCTCTCTCTGCTCCTCCCCCACTCATGCTCTGTCTCTGTTTCTCAAAAATAAATGTTAAAAAATTATTTTTAAAAACCAGACGGATAATAATAATAATGACTTGTGGATTATTCTACACTGAATGTCAGGGACAAACTCTTTGGAGAGTTTGACATTTCAGTTAAAATCTTTTAAGTTGAAATCTGAATGGGAAGAAGCAGCCAACCATGAAAACATATGAGCACTGGTAAGACTAATGCCAAACCTCTCAAGTGTGAGGCTGAAACACACTGAATCCAGCAGAGTGTCAGAGTGAGGAGGGAATGATAGGAACATGGAAGATTCTACAGGTTATTTAGAGAAAGGAGCTTTGATTTCATCCTTTGTTTAAAATGTTTGTTTATTTATTTAGAAAGAGAAAGTGCTGGGGCACCTGGGTGGCTTAGTCGGTTAAGCGTCCGACTTTCGCTTGGGTCATGATCTCGCGCTTCGTGGGTTCGAGTCCCGCGTCGGGCTCTGTGCTGACTGCCAGCTCAGAGCCTGGAGCCTGTTTCAGTCTGTGACTCCCTCTCTCTCTGACCCTCCCCTGCTCACGCTATCTCTCTCTCTCTCACTCTCCTAGAAATAAATAAAACATTTTAAAAAAAAAAAAAGAAAGAAAGAGAAAGTGCTCCAGCACATGAGTGGGGGAGGGGCAGAAAGGAGGGTGAGAATCCCACACGGCCACTGCAGAGCCCAACATGGGGCTCCGTCTCACAAACCATGAGATCAGGACCTGAGCTGAAATCAAGATTTGGATGCTTAACCGACTGAGCCACCCAGGTGCCCCTTGATTTTATTCCTAGGAAGAGGAAAGCCTCTGAGGGCTTTCAACAGCAGAATGACATGATCTAACTCAGGTTTTGAAGAGTTTATGTGTCCAATGGATTAAAGGGGGGGAAAGGGTGAAAGCAAGGAAATTAGTTTGAAACTCAAGTTGCAGTAATAGAAAGCTGACCACAGCAGTAACAGTGAAAATGGAGAGATGTCAATGGATTGAGGGTATGTTCAGAGATACATGGTTGTTTTTCATTTCAGAGGTTTTTCTTTCTTTTCTTTCTTTCGTTTGCTTGGTTTCTAATGCATGGAATATTACACTCAGGGCTCAGTTTCACAGCTCTCAAAGTTTAACTCCCCACTGCCCACAGCCATCAGTACTTACACACAAAGAAAAACAAGATACCATAAAATGCTGAAAGATTAGGGAAGAGCTAGGAAATAACATCATGTTTAGAAAAGAAATATTAAAAACACATAAAGTAGAAATATTAACTTAAGGGCTGAGTGCTGCGCTGTGCTGACTCTACTTCTAAAGTAGACTAAAACTATAAATGCCAAGGAGAAGAAACCGGAAAAAAAACAAAAAAACAAAAAAACACGCCACTGGATGTCCCTACAAAAGAAGACAAAATATTTTTACTCCTCTCTACCCTCTGGTGGCTACATATTACCATCAAAAGTTTGTCATTTTTGAAGCCCTGGGTAGGATGGCTATTTATCATTCCCTTTAGAAATTCTGCCATCACAGGGCACCTGGGTGGCTTAGTTGGTTGGGCGACCGACTTTCGCTTAGGTCATGATCTCGCAGTTCGTGGGTTCGAGCCCCGCGTCAGGCTCTGTGCTGACTGCCAGCTCAAAGCCTGGAGCCTGTTTCAGAGTCTGTGACTCCTTCTCTCTCTGACCCTCCCCTGTTCACGCTGTCTCTCTCTCTCTCTCCTAGAAATAAATTTTTAAAAAAATTCTGCTATCACAAGATTTAACTAAAATGGTGTTGGATGCAAAAAGTAGAAGAAACCAAGAAGGGAGTCCTCTCTGCTGCTTGAAAATTAATCCACTCCTAATAACAATTCATGAGACGATATAATATTTATATTTTTTGTACAACCTTGCAGGATCACCTCTACTGGTACTTCACCCACCTACTCAAGTCGATTCCACAGTAACAGATGCCTAAACAAGCACTGTTCTGCCTTGTCTTTTTTTTTTTTTTTTTGCTTGCTTGTGTCCTCCTTCTGCTAAGTTTGATGTCCTTTCACAAACTGCTTCCTCTTCAAAATGTAACTGCAACCAAAATGTGTTCTGTGCCTTGATCTTTTTCCATCTCAAGAGCAAAGGTCTCAAACCACAATATTACCTGACTTGGAAATGCACCCTGCCCTCCATATTTGTCAACCTTCTCAAAAATCTATTTTTTAAAAAAGAAAGAACTTTTTAAAAAATTTTTTTTAATGTTTTTTTATTTATTTCTAGGAGAGAGAGAGAGAGCGTGAGCAGGAGAGGGTCAGAGAGAGAGGGAGTCACAGACTGAAACAGGCTCCAGGCTCTGAGCTGGCAGTCAGCACAGAGCCCGACACGGGGCTCGAACCCACAAACCACGAGATCATGACCTAAGTGAAAGTCCGACGCTTAACCGACTAAGCCACCCAGGTGCCCCAGAACATTTTTTTTTTACAAGGATAGGTGACATGCTCCCCAAATCCTTTTTGAGACGATGTTAGGTACCCGTAAGCCGTATTTGAGGGCACCGTATCACTTACTAACCTCCCTGAACTGTTCCTTTGCAGGTTCCCTGTCTCTTAGGCATCTTCACGTTTGGCCTCCAGTTGGTCTCCATGGAGGCTGCTACATTTTAATTCACCGCACTCCGTCGGCTTTGGAATTGGCCATCCTCATCTACAGCAGGACATCGAGGGGCATCGAATCGAAGCCAGGCCCCAGGTCCTAACACACACACACACACACACACACGGGGAAGAACCACTGCCCAGCTGTATGACCCCGGCTGGCATTCTCTCTAAATGTTTAATCTTGCAATCACTTAATTTGTTACATCATCCCTGGAAACAGCTGTTGCCAGCCAAGAGGTGCGCCAAATAAATCATCCCTGAACGGGTGTTGCAGGCGCGTCCACACCGGAAGTTCTGCAAGCCCGGTGGTCCCACCAGTTTTAGGGTGGAGGAGGATCTGTGAAAAACCAGATTTCAGACACTAGCCCAACAGCCTTGTTCCCGAGCATCCCTGGCCTAAAGAGCTACCAAGATTAGAGAGATCTGATCTAGGTGCAAGGGGAGCCATCCAGAGGCCTTCTGCTCCGAGAAGCCTTCCTCAGTGGGACCAGGGCCACTTGTAGCGTATTCAAAGGGAAGACGGAGGTGTCCTTCACCCACCTAGGAGCCTGCCCTACTGGGGAGTCCTGACCCTCGCTTCCCTGTGATCCCGTCGGGTGCCGTGGGACAAGCCGGCCTCCCGAGCGGGCCTTCCAGCCTACCTCTAGCCGCCGGACCATCTTGACTCTGCCCTCAAGTCCCTCGAGACTTAGCCTCCCGCCCAAAGCGCTCCTCTCGCTGTGATTGGCCGCCCGAGGAACCTTCGGCCAATGGGGATGACGTATTCAGGCAGACGTCGGCCCGAGGGCTGGGGGAGGAGGAAGGACGTCGGGCCCAGCGACGCGCCGTGCGCGAGGACCCCAGCGCGAGGTGTGTGGCGCTGGCCGCGTGGCCTCAGGCCCTGGCTGTCACCTGCATGAGGGTGCCGGGCCCGCAGCGGTACAAGGGCACCAAGGAGTGGCTGCAAAGCCCGTGTGGCCGGAGGTGGTGGCGAGGGTGAACCCTGAATTCGGGCCTCCGGGATCCCCACGCTCCATTCCCAGAAACCTTAGCGCCGAGAGGTCTCTCTTCAAAGGAGTTGGCCCGGGGGCGCCCTGAGCGTGAGGGGCGCCCCGCATTGCAGGGCCTTCCCTGAACCTCGATTCCTTGCTTCTGGACGGGAAGCGGAACCCCCAGGCCGTTGGCCCACCTTTTGCTGCTTTGCTAACCTTCCCCGCGCGACGCTGGACAGAGGACCCTAACGCCAAGAGCAACTTCTCCTGCAGAGCTGTTCCAGGTTGGGTATGGGGTTAAAGCCGGGTACCTGGTGGATCGGGAAGCTTCCCCAGAGCCTATGTTGGGGACCTTGCAAGAGCTGCCATCCATCCTCTGCCCATCCCCCTCTGGCTGAAATTAGCATTGAGCCTATCCCTTCTGAATTAACCTTTCCACTCTCTTCTTTCCTGATAGTTTGACGGGAACCGTTTAGAGCCATCGGTGCCACCAGATAGAAAGCTGCATGCCAGGAAAGGAACGCCAGCTGTGCAGTGAGTGTGGGGGTTTTTCAGTGCAAAAAGCTGAAAATGGAGTAAGCCTGAAGTCAGAAGATCCAGCTTGTTTCGGGAAGGGTAGAATGCTTAATTATCCTTGCTCCGTGGTTAGCCGGGTGATTAACCAGACTGACAAATCGAAAGGCCAAATTCTTTGCCAGTTTCCAGACTGCATGAGGCTCACTTTGGTCAAGAACATCCAAAGCAAGGGTGGCAACGTCCTTATTTCTTTCTGTAAGAGACTTTCCCAGAGAGCCCAGCACTTGCTTTTCTTTACTGTGCACCCTCTGCTGGTTAGTGTGATAGAGTGAGCTCAAAGACAAGAAGGTGTGTACAACCTCTTAGAAGATTTTATGTTCGATATTGTTTCTTTAAAAGTGTTAAATTGAGGATTATATCATGGGGCTCAGAAGTGTGGTGCTTGGGAAGAATGAGTTGTCAGCACTGTTGGTGGTGAGTCTCAGTGGTAATGTGAATGCAGAAGATTTAAGCATAATGACAATAGCTACCTTTTTTTTAAGTTTGTTAATTTATTTTGAGAAAGAGAGAGCGTGAGGGAGGGGCAGAGAAAGTAGGGGAGAAAATCCCAAGCAGGCTCTGCACTGTCAGCACAGAGCACAGAGCCCAGTGTGGGTTCAAACTCACAAACCATGAGATCATGACCTGAGCCAAAATCAAGAGTCAGATGCTTTACCAACTGAGCCACCCAGGTGCCCCAACAATAGCTACTCTTTTGGAAGTAATAATTATGTGCCAGGCACTCACAGTACTAAGCAATTTTCCCTGCATTGACTCATTTAACCTTTAAAACAGCCCTACCAGGTAAGTACTATTATCATTACCATTTCATAGATGAGAAGAGTGAGACTCAGAAAAGTTAGGTCAGTTGCTTGAGATTATGCAGCTAGGCTAATAAAGAACAGAGCTAAGATTCAACTCTGCACTTGCTTCTGATCTCCTACATGTAAGCACTATGAAATCGTTTCTTGAGATACCGTTGGCACAATTTCTGGACTTATGGTAACTCGACACATGGCTATTGTCTCTCACTTTCAAGATTTCCCTATCATATGTTAAAAAAAAAAAGGGGGGTGGTGGCGCCTGGGTGGCTCAGCCTGTTGGGCGGCCGACTTAGGCTCAGGTCATGATCTCACGGTTCGTGGGTTTGGGCCCTGCATCGGGCTCTGTGCTGACAGCTAGCTCAGAGCGTGGAGCCTGTTTTGGATTCTGTGTCTCCCTCTCTCTCTGACCCCCCCCCTGCTCACATTGTCTCTCTCTCTCAGAAATAAATAAAAAATGTTTTAAAAAATTTCCCTATCATTTCAAAGACAAAAACAAATTAGGTACAACTATTCCTCTGAAATGTACTATCTCATCCACAGGAATCTGATCTGTGAAGACGTAGGTTTGTTAAGAGATCAACATGTGCTCTCCTGCCAGTTCTAAAATCCTGTATAGGAATCCCCGGCTGCTCCGGTTAGCTTTTGTGCAGCTCCATCACCAGCAACAGAGTGGTGTGTTCTGCGATGTCCTTCTGCAGGCAGAAGGTAAGAGACTAGTGGAGACTCACTTGAAAAGTCACTATAAGATACTCACAGTAGAATAAGGTAAAAATGAGTTCAGGGCCAGGGAGTAGAGGACAAAACCAAGAAAATGTGTTATTATCACCTTTGAGTAGTATAAGTTGTTTGGGAAAGAGCTGTTTGTTTCCAGGACAGCTGCTGTTTTCAAGAATGAATAGGAGACTATGCTCTTTTTCTCTTAAAAAGTGAAACTAGGGGCGCCTGGGTGGCTTAGTCGGTTAAGCGTCCGACTTTCGCTTAGGTCATGATCTCGCGGTTCGTGGGTTCGAGCCCCGCGTCGGGCTCTGTGCTGACTGCCAGCTCAGAGCCTGGAGCCCGTTTCAGTCTGTGACTCCCTCTCTCTCTGACCCTCCCCTGCTCACGCTGTCTCTCTCTCTCTCCTAGAAATAAATAAAACATTAAAAAAAAAAAATTTAAAAAGTGAAACTAATTACAAAGTTTAGTAAGCACAGAAATTCTGTAAAAGATGGATAATATATAAAAAGATGATTGTGACAGTGGAGTTCACATACAGCGCTTAGTACAGTGTTCTTAATGTATTTAGCACAATGTAAGTGTTAAATAATATTACATATTTTCCATTTTCTTGTCAAGCTGCTGCTTAATTTTTCTCATCTTCAAATTGATGGGTTTTATTGTTTGTTGTTAGACCTAAAAATATAGCGTTAATTTCCACCCCTTCCCTTTCCATTTAGAATGTTCAGTCAGCATGAAGTAGAGCCTAGAGTCACATAATAGGCCCATGACTAGGAGTCAGAGTTAAAGTCTTACTTTTGTTACTCAGTAACAAAGTGACAAATGGGCAAGTAAGTCCCACTCATCTGTCTGGAGCTGTTTCTTCATTTATAAAAAGGATTATTTTGACAACCAACATGGTGTAGCACTCTACAGTTTGCAGAGTAGTGTCTCATTTGGTTCTTATAACAGCCTCATGAGATAAAAGGTTATATGGTTCCAGTTCTACAGATGAGTGAATTGAGGCCTAGAGTTAAGCCTGTTGGTTCTCTTAGTAAGCACAAAATTGGGATTCATTCCTTGATTCAAAATAAAAAACACAATTGTCTGTTAGATGCTAGAACAGTGTGCTAGCTTGGGCGTACAGTATATATGAAAATAAAGTCCCTGTTTGTACAAAAATCACATAAAGGAGAGAGCTTCAGATAACCAGTGCATGCAAGTAACTGCAGTATAAGATAACAAATGGGAGTAAGTAAAGGCTGATGGAGGAGCACAAGAGAGGGGCACCTTCCTAGACTCGAGGAGGTTGGGGGACAGGGGTTAGGGAGATTTTCCTGGAGAAAATAACCCCTTCGCTGAGATCTAAAAGATCTCAAGTAGAAGGAAGTGAGGAAAGATTTTCCCAGGCACAGAGAACAGCATGTACAGAGATTTAGATGTGACCAAGGAATGGGTTTTGTTTTTGTTTTTTAATATCTTATTTATTTTTGAGAGAGAGAGAGATAGCATGAGCAGGGGAGGGTCAGAGAGAGAAGGAGACACAGAATCTGAAGCAGGCTCCAGGCTCTGAACTAGCTGTCAGCACAGAGCCTGATGTGGGGCTCGAACCCACGAACTGTGAGATCATGACCTGAGCTGAAGTTGGATGCTTAACCGACTGAGCCACCCAGGCTCCCCGTCCAAGGAATGGTTTTAAGAAGAAGGTCATGATCAGATACCTGCTTTAGAAATAACACTTGGCCTGCATGAGAAGAATTATTGGATTGTTGTTGAGCTCAGATAGGGAGCTATTTTAGAATCCAAGAGAAGGAATGGTGGCCTTAACTAAGGTATTGAGAATAGAAATGTCTGGTTTATAATCAGAAAGAATTTACAAAACCTGCTGCAGTTAAGGGCATAGGCTCTGTAGCCAAATTCCCTGGGTTCAAATCCTCTCCCTGTGACTTGCTATAACCGTGTAATTGTGGTGAACATATTACTTAGTTATGCCACTGTTTACTCATCCATAAAAGCAGCTACTTCACAGGACTGCAGTGAAGATCAAATGAATGAATACTGGTAAAACCCTTACTTAGTGTATTATATGGCATGCAATAAGGACTCAAAAAGTAGTTGCTTTAAAAAAAAAAATGTTTGAGGGGTGCCTGGGTGGCTTAGGCAGTAGGGCATGTGACTCTTGATCCCAGGCTTTGAAGCTCAAGCCCCATGTTGGAAGTGGAGATTACTACTACCATGTATCTATGTATCTATAGATAGAGATGTTTAAAATAAATAAAAATGAAGTTAATATTTGATTAGATACAATGGGTAGAGGAGAACAAAGAGGACTTCTAGTTTTCAGGCTTGGGAGTTAAGTACATATGTATTTTGAAGTAGGAAACGGGAGGTTTTGGGGTCGGGGGATAGAGTTCACTTTCTAGAAAGGTTGATGCAGGCTGTGGCATGTTCACTGTCTCGGGAAAAGGGATGTAGGCAGAGGTAGGACCTGGGAGTCAGCAGCAAGCCTCTGGAAACTGAAGCCATGAGAGAGACTGACTGAGATGGCCAGGGACGTGCCTGTAAAGTTGGCTCAAGCCAGCTGCCTGGTAGGCAGTGCCTAAGAGGTTAGGTGGGAAATGAACCCTGATTATATGCATCCAAAGCTCATATTCTGTTAGACCACAAGCAGCTACTATAAAAAATTTTAAATTCTCATGAGTCAAAAATTTGATCCTTTCCTTTGTGTCAAGCAGAGGGTGTATCTTAGTGAACAAGATAGATATGGCCTCCGTCCTCATAGTTTCACTTTAGTGAAGGAGATGGACAGTTATAACAGCGGTAGCTAAGTGCTCTGATAGCTAGAGTATCTCTCTGTGCCCAGGAGCAGCTAACCTAGACTGAATGTGGGGTGGGGAGAGGCTTTCTGAAAGAAGTGATGTCTAAACTAGATTTTGAAGGATAAAAAGTTTGTTAGCTAGGTAATGTCCAGAAGGTTCCAGACAAACAGAAGGAAAAGACTTTTCTTTGCACTTCCATGGAAGGAAATTGAGAGGAGCAGCGCATTGGGGCAGTAAAGACTTTATTTAGCCGGTGAACATGAGATAACAAGTGTTTGGATTTCCTTCCAGGTGAGGCAGTTCCAGCCCATTGCTGCATCCTGTCAGCCTGCAGCCCCTTCTTCACAGAGCGCCTAGAGCGGGAGAGGCCAGCGCAGGGTCGGAAGGTGGTGCTGGAGCTGGGGGGCTTAAAGATCAGGACACTTAGGAAGCTGGTGGACTTCTTGTATACCTCAGAGATGGAAGTATCTCGAGAAGAAGCCCAGGATGTGCTTTCTGCTGCTCGTCAGCTCCGTGTGTCTGAGCTAGAATCCCTCCAGCTAGAGGGTGGGAAGTTGGTGAAGGCCCCCCAGGGCCGAAGATTGAACCGGGAGTGCTTACAGCCTCCAAGTCCCGCACCAATCTCTGCCAGAGTGGTGGCATCCATCCGCCGCCCTCGGACTCCACTGCCTGTGACCCAGACAACTTGTCCTCTTGGGCTAGTGAGATTGAAGTCCTTGGGAAAGGAGGAGGGCCCCCGGGAGAAAAGCAACCAACAGAATGCAGAGAACTTGTCTGGCAACCTTATGCTCAAGAGGAAGGCCAGAGCTTGCCCAACTCCACAAGAAAAAAGCTCTTCACCATCAAGCCACAGTCAGGAACCTAAAGAGAGAAAAAGTGACTCTGCCCTTGCTCCTACAGCAGTTTTCCCACCTGGTATGTACCCCTCTGTGGACGAGCGACTGTTGCCCAGAAAGATCAGACTGAGTCGCTCTAAGCCATCTCCTGATGTCTGTACATCCAAGCCTTCCGGCATTGTAAGTGGACCCAGTTCTGTACCCACAGCCCCTGGCCGGCGCCTTTGGCGGCAGAAGAGTATAAATAAAGTACCAGAGGACAAGGAGAAACCAGGGAGAGCTAGTCCTCTACAAAGCACCCCAAGCCCGTCTGGTCTTGAAGATACAGGTGGGAGCAAGAAGCGGAGCCCTGACGTCAGGACGCCGAACTCGGACTCTACGGAGGAGGGGCAGGTCGGACGGGTGAAACTTCGGAAGATTGTCAATGGCACGTGCTGGGAGGTGGTACAAGAGCCTCCCCTCAAACACTCTCAAGAGAGCCCTCAGATCCTGGAACCTGGCTCAGAAGAGCTTGTAGGGACGCAGCCATCCTCAGTTAAGGAGCAGGAAACGTTATCTGCCAGAGTAGATCCGTGTCAGGACTCCCCTGTGTGCTCCAGGCTACAAGACATCCTGCTCTCTGCTGGCCGCTCACCGGACCACCCAGTGGTGAAGTCTGAGTTTGGGTCCAGTCCAGAGCTGGTAGTGAAGGAGCCCGGGTTGGGTACTGACTGCAAGGAGCACTACGCGTTTGACACAGCTCTGCTGGGACAGCCGTGCGAGGCTGAGGAGTACCGCATCACAAGTGCTGCTGCCACCAGTGAGCTGGAGGAGATCCTGGACTTCATGCTCTGTGGCTCCGACATTGAGCCACCCATAGGGTCTCTGGAGAGTCCTGGAGCCGAGGGCTGCAGGACCCCTAGTTACCACCTGGCAGAAACAGGAAAGACCTGGATTGAAGGGGAGGAATGGTGTCTGCCAGACATGGAACTCTGGCCCAGGGAGCTCACAGGATTTGAAAAGGAACCTACTGGCGAGAACAATGAGCCAATTGAGCCCTTTAGCCCCCTTGTCAGGTCATCTGAGAACAAAGAGCCAGATGAGACCCTCAGCCCCCTTGTCATGCCCTCTGAGGTGAGTGAAGGAGAGGTACTTTCAGTAGGAGGCCCTTGGACTCCAGATCTGGAAATTACCAGTTCCCAGCCAGTGGATGGTCAGAGAGAGAAGCTTCTGCACATTGACTCTCTCAACCTTCCCCAAAGGTCCTATGAGGATCTCTCACCCCCCTGTTCAAACTGGATGGACACTAGGCCGGAAGTGTCCCTAAGTATGGATGAGGTATTATACCCTGCTCCAGAGGCAGGCAAGGAGGAACTTGGCAACTCCGAATTGTTGGACCCACTTCCTGCCAGCTCCGAAGAAGACGAGATTGATGTTGTGGACTGGACATCAGAGGGGAGGCTGGTGCCCATGGGTATTCCCTCTGTGTGGCCCGACCCTTCCTCAGAGTCAGACACAGAGGTGGACATACTAACGTAGAACAGGTAGCGCAGGTTAGGGACACTGGGAGGGTGGGAAATGCTGACTGGCAAAAGGTGTATGGGTAGAGGCTAGCGCATTCCCCGTCCCCTCAGCACGAGAGGCAGGGGTACTCCTAGGTCTCTATAGGTCCCTTCTTCACCTCCCCCCACTTTGGGAGCCAAGCAGTAGTACCGTGGGTACAAAATTATGAACTTGAACTATCTTATTTCTTTGTAATCTATTTTCCAGTTAGTGATAAACAAGTGAAACTATAAACTGTGTGGTCCCCAAATCTATGAGGTCATAAATAGCAACCAACGCCAGGGATCCTAAGTTATATCTAGTCACTGCTCATTTAGTAATAAACGAGAAAAAACACCTTCTGTGAAACCAAGTGTTTCAGAAGGGATGAAACAGTGCTGGGGTGGAACTGGGTAAAGGCGACAGGACATTTGCCAGTACCTACTTATAGTGGGCCTTACGCATTCCATTGTGGGAAGGCCAGTCAAACCTCTGCGGGGGCTAAAAAAGAATTCCCATCGTCACTTCCAAGAAGTGTTCCGTGAGTTGAGAGAGACATACATGCATTAGTATTTACAAGTATTTCACATGATCTACCAGAGACCCTAGGAGCTCCAGGTTAACTGGTGACCTTAGAAATATGAAAAATGCAAGGGGAGCCAATCCCACAAAAGGACAAGGCTGAGCTTTGTTCACCTAATACCATAACATTAAACTATTACTCAAATATTTTATTTCAACTTTTATTAAACAAAGCAAATCCAAGAACTTTTCAACACCTTACGAGACGGTTGCCTCACAACTGACCCATCACTTCTGGAGGAGGAGAAACCATGGATTCAGGCACATGACTGAAGTTTGGCCATGTCCCGTCATAAATGTTCCAAACATCGCCAGGGACAGAAAGCTGTGAACGTGAGGGAGGGAAAAGAGGTTAGAGAAGGGGCCCAGGCAATCCTAAAGACCAAGAAAGCTGTGCCCCCCACCCTGGAGCCCACAAACCCAGGAGAGTTCAAGAATAGCATCCTGCTTCACTCAGCTCGAGTGCCTGACAACATGCCGGAGCGTTAAGAATAAAAAACCAGTCAAGTCCTTGGGGCCGGGAGTGACGGTACTGGTTCTCACGTGGGATCAATAGAACTATCTTCAAATTGCACGTCTATAGGGTCATTTACATTACCATCAGCATCCTACGACTTAGCTCAAGGACAGTGAAATATGCAGTTAGCCAAAATGTTTCACACCGATAGGAAACAATTTATTGCCGATTTCTAGCTTTCCTACCAACAATACGTGGACACCCTGAGAGCAAGAAGGGAGTTACGAGTGGTAGGCCCTGTGTGATACGGGGTAAGGGAGGCCTGCTTGCAAATAGCCGCAATCCACCCCTCCTGCCCCCTTCAAACCTCAGTGTGAGCACTTCTACTCAAAACACCCTACGAGAGATACTTCTTCAGCTCCTTCACCACCTCTTGAGGCTCAGGGAACTTGAGTTTGCGTGGGGGCCCCTTCTTAATCCCAGTCCAGAGCTCCACACCTGGGAAAAGAGCGAGGAGAACGAAGTCACTTCGCCATGCACCAGCTTCTCCCCCCAAATCCCGGTGCCCACGGTCTGAGACCAGCGCTCCCCGCCCGCCCTCGGGCCCCCACTCACTGCTGCCATCCGGGCGAAGCAGCGTCACCTCGAAGCTGCCTCTCCGGGGCTTGGCAGGATTCACCTCCACCGGAAGCTCCGGGGTGTCCAGGCGCAGCGCCTGGCTCAGGGCCGCGGCGTTGCGCCCGTAGACGCGTCAGCTAGTGCTAGGGAGAGACGCGGAAGCTCAGAAGCCGGGCCTCGGTCGGCCCCGGCCCGCTTCCCCGCGCCTCTCCAGGCCCCTCACCAATGCTCGATCACGACGGTCGCCTCCTCCACGCTCTTCCGGTCGCCCGCCGGCTTCTCCCGCTTCCCCGCCGCCGCAACCACCTCCGCCTCGGCCTTCCGCTTCCTCCCGCGGGAAGCCATGGAGCCGGGAGCCGAGCCGACCTGGGCGGCAGTAGGGGGCAGACGCAGCCGCCGAGCGGAAGAGGACCCCGGCCGGCGCCGCTGGAGCCCCACACCACAGTCCGGAAACCCGCCGCCAGGCCCAAGCCCCTCCCTCACTGCGGAAAGCGTGGCCGCGGCGCCCACGTGGCCTGGAGGCGGACGCCCTGGGCACAACCACTCCGCCCGCGGCCAGGGGGGCCTCCGGGCACAACCATTCAGCTCACGGCCGGGGGGCGGGGAGGGGGAAAAGTTTCCCGGGCACAACCACTCTGCTCGCGGCTGAGGGTAAGGTGCAGGGAGCCCCAGACCGAACCACCCGCCCTTCGGGAGGGGCGCCGACTAGGCAGCTCTGAAAACAGGTCAGGCTTCACACAGGCCTTTCTGTAAGCGTCCCTCCGGGCTAAAGCGCGTGCCCCAAGACATACAACCTCCCCCGCCCCACCTCCTCCTTGGGAACCCGCGCACCAATCCCAAATCAAACCCACAAACTAATCTAGGATCGGAAACTAGTATTCCCCACCTCTCCCCGACCCTGGGAACCAAAGCCTGTTAGGTGAGATACCATTTCCTCTGCAGGTGCAGGGCCTTCCTTAATAGGCTGGAACACACAGAGGCGCAATCAAAAGGAAATCCCAGTCTCTTTATTATGGAAAACCATCAACTGGGTACTGGGAGTAGGTAGGAGACTACAGGAAACCTTACGCCTGCCAAGGGCTTTCTCCTCTGAGCCCCACCAGACAAAAGAACATCTCAAACCTATTCCCTTTCCTCCCAAACTCCAAAAATTAGGGGGATTGTTAAAACTATCTCTAATGAGTAAACTCAGTGGTTAAAGGTTTCTCCTGAGGACCAGTTGACAACGTTAGCCTTATACTTATTAATGGAGGCCACAGACCAAGCCAAAATGCCTACAGAAGCAAGGCTCCTGGAGGGAAAAATCCCAGTGCAGACTCCAGACCTAGGCATTTTCTGTTAGGTTTAATATAATCTAGGCAGACTGTGCAGGTCCACTAAGAGGAAGGGTGTGAAAACACCACATGGTGGAGACATGAGTGACTGGTGGACAGCAGCTGGTACTTGGACCCAAGCCTGGAAGGCAAGTATTTCCTCCTTGATCATTGGAGATCTCTCCCTTCTTCCAGTCAAAGTTGGCCACAGCACTGGAGGCCTTCCTGGAGGGGGCCTGTCAATTCCCTGAAAGCCTCTTGAAAACCAGAAGCATCACCCTGCCTGACTGAGGCAGAGCCAAAGGGAAAACATAAATAAAAGGCCCAGGCCTCAAGCAGGGCCTGTGGTTACGAAAGGGGCAGGGCCTCAAAGGTGAGGAAGCACTGACAAGGCAGGGATTCTATTTGTCCTTCTTGCTTTCCCCATCCGGCACCTCCGTGGTGGCGGGGGCCGCAGGCTGCTCCTCAGGGATGTGATCTCCAGTCTTTGATAGCTTCTTGGCCCTTTGATACAGCTCGTTCAAGTTGAATTCTCGGATCACATTCTCCTGTGCAAAAGAGGTGCTCACATCAGGGTTCCAGTTGGAAAGGAGAGTTCTTACCGGGAAATCAGAAGTATTTAAACACAGTCTAAGAGAGAAGGAGAAGGAAGGAGAGGACCGAACCTCCTCTAACCTAACTCTCCCTTTCTGGCTACCTGGAAAAGTCAACCTTGTACAGTACGTACCTGTTAGTGACCATCACTGTATCAAGAATTACAGCTACATTTTTAACATAACTCCACAAAACCAGCCTGTGGTCCATGGGCCTACAGACTGGGAACGAGGGCCTCTGAGACTGAATCTTAACTAATAACTGTCCCCCGGTACTAGCAGTTCCGGCGCACAGTGGAAGCACAACAAATTTGCTGAGTGAATTCATGAATCAAATCTGGTAACTAGTCCACTCTCTCAAAACCAGTGGCCATGTGGCAGAGCCAGGAACCAAACCCAAGGTGAACTCCAAAGCCAACCACCATTCCACACCCTTCTCCAAACCATTTGCTCACTCTTTCAGATACCTCAGAGAAGGTCCAAGAGACAGCTCGTCCTTTTTTGTCAATCTGTGGCCGCCGCATGACCTCCTTGCCACCTTGGAACAGGATCAGGGTAGGGAGTTGCTTGGTGAGGGGCGATGTGCTCACTTTGTACCTACAGGGCCCAGAAAGTACTCCGTAAATGCATCTGTCTACATCACTTAAAGTGATTTATTGCTCAGACCCTCTGTCTGGGCCTTTACATACCGTGTACTAACATCAGTGTAGCGTCCAACGTCCACCTTCCCGAAATTTAGCCCTGTACAGTTGTACCTGAGAAAAATGTATTATTTAACATAGTGAAAGAAGGGATTGGATCAAGGGAAGAAATTCAAATATTTGAGGAGAGGGGAGAAAGGCCTATAGCTGGGGCACCTGGGTGACTCAGTGGGTCGAGTGACTGACTCTCGGTCTCGGCTCACGTCATGATCTCTCAGTTCGTGAGTTCAAGCCCCACATCAGGCTTTGTGCTGCAGTGCGGAGGCTGCAAGGAATTCCCTCTCTCTCTCCCTCTCTCTTGCTCCTCCCCTACTTGCGTGTGCGTGTGCTTTCTCTCTCAAAATAAATAAACAAACTTAAAAAAAGAAAAAAGCTTTGGTTGCAATGTGCCAAAATCAAGGCCAAAAACAATGAGAGGGAGAGTGCAGCGCCTCCATTCCCATCCTCCCCTGCCCTCCACGGTACTCACTTGAGGGACAGGTCAGCATAGATAGGAGCAAACGACTGGCAGTCATTAGACCAATTGGCAAAGAACTCCACAATCCAGGTGACCCTCCTGTCCCGCTCTAGCTCCTCCTGCCACACACAGGGAAGAAACAGTGAGCTGGATCGCAAGGGCCCCCGGGTATGATTCCTCACCCTGGTTTTCCCTCCTCCCCCCTCCCTAGCTCTGGTAATAAACCGCAGTTCCCTAGACTTCCATTCTGAAGCACTGTTACTCTTCCTAGCGAGGAAAGAGCACAGCTACGCAATCACCCACGTGGGACCCAAGAAACAGGAACAAGGCAGAGCACTCACATCGATGGTTTTGTCATTGAAGTACTTGATATACTCAGGGCCCATGTACAGGGGGGGCTTGCACGTCATCAGGAACACTGAACACGGAAAAAAGATGTCAGAGGAAACGTGTAAGGCCTCCAGTGGAGGGTTTACTTGCAAAGCGATTCAAAGACTTCAGGTACCAAAGAATACACTTTGTGGACGTACACAGACCACTGACAAATTCCTCTCTTCTTCAAGTTTCCGTAGACTCATCTCATCACCTGAGCCACACACATAATTAGGTACAAGATACAGAAGAAGGTGGGGCACCCGGGGGTCTCATTCGGTTAAGTGTCCAACTTTGGCTCAGGTCATGATCTCACAGTCCGTGGGTTCAAGCCCTGTATCGGGCTCTGTGCTGACAGCCAGCTCAGAGCCTGGAGCCTGCTTCGGATTCTCTGTCTCCCTCTCTCTCTGCCCCTTCCCCACTTGCTCTCTGTCTCTGTCTCTCAAAATAAAATAAAGACATAAAAAAGAAAAGAAAAAAAAAAGAAAAGAAGGCGGCTCTGGAGAAACTTGTTTGGGGTTGGAACTTGGTTCCCACACCCGATCTCCTTACCGATGCAAAGGGTGATGTAAAGCAGGCCCATGCGAATATCCAGACGGAAGAAAAGGATTGCATTGGCCACTTTACTAAACATGAAGATGTTGCCTATATGCTGCTCCACAGTGACTGAAACACAAAGATGTCACAGGTCAGGCTGGGCTGCAAACTCCTATATCCCGTCTGTCACTCTTCCTGTGGTACTTTGGGTTGGGAAAGGGGAAGAGGATAAAAATCCAAGATCAAATTCAGTCTTGGCACGGGATGTGGGACTTGCACATCAAATAGCGCCCCTCCCCTAACAAGAATGAAAGCACCTCTGTAGGGCATCAGGAGAAACTGAGGCACAGGCTAAACTTACTCGATCTGCGGTTCTTCATCATCACAATGGCACTGAGGAACATCAGGATCTCTACTTCTCTCTGGAACAAAACCAAGTAACAGGAAATGCCATAAACATAGATGCTGTGGGTGGGGAAGGGAGCCAAATAGGGAATAAAAACCAGCAGAGCTCCACTCTGGGAATGGGGACAGCGAAGAAAGAAAAGAACTGCAAGGGCGCCTGGGGGGCTCAGTTGGTTGAGTGTCAGTCGGTTGAGATTCTTGATTTCAGCTCCGGTCATAACTTCACAGTTCGTGGGTTTGAGCCCCACCTCAGGCCTCTCCGCTCCAAGCAGCGGGTCCTGCTTGGATTCTCTCTCTCTTCCTCTCCTTCTCCACCCAAAATAAATAAATAAACATAAAAAAAAAAAAAAAAAAAGGATGTAACGGCAGTCAACTAAGATGTAGTGGGAAAAACACCAGTCAGGGTCTACACCTGCACAAACTGGCTGGTGTCTTTCAGCAGATGACTTAACCTCTGCACTTTGGTTTCCTCGATGGAACAATATTTGTTCCAGTAATATCTGTTACTGTGAGGATGCAATGAGATCATGGGTATGAAAGAGTTGCATGAAGCCTGGTACCATATAAACTATACGACAGGGGCGCTTGGGTGGCTCAGTCGGTTAGGTGCCCAACTTTGGCTCAGGTCATGATCTCACCATTCGTAGTTTTACCCTTGCAGTGGGCTCTGGGCTGATAACTCAGAGCCTGCTTGGGATTCTCGTCTCCCTTTCTTTACTCCTCCTTCTCTCTCAAAAATAAGTAAATAATTAAAAGTAAGTGTCCAACTTCAGCTCAGGTCATGATCTCACGGCTCATTAGTTCGAGCCCTGCATTAGGCTCTACGCTGACAGCTCAGAGCCTGGAGCCTGCTTCGGATTCTGTGTCTTCCTCTCTCTCTGCCCCTCCCCTGCTCACGCTGTATCTCTCTCAAAAATAAACATTAAAAAATATTTTTTAGGGGCGCCTGGGTGGCTTAGTCGGTTAAGCGTCCGACTTTCGCTCAGGTCATGATCTCGCGGTTCGTGGGTTCGAGCCCCGCGTCGGGCTCTGTGCTGACTGCCAGCTCAGAGCCTGGAGCCTGTTTCAGTCTGTGACTCCCTCTTTCTCTGACCCTCCCCTGCTCCTGCTGTCTCTCTCTCTCCTAGAAATAAATAAAAAAAAAAACATTAAAAAAAATTTTTTTTTTAATTAAAAAAAAAGACAGTTAAAAATTAAAAGAAAAGCTTCTTGCCCTCCATGTGTCTAAAAGCAGGACATAAATTTTTAAAGGTGTTCTTCCAACTCTCTCTACCAGGAAGGACAAAAGGGAGACAATTTTAGACCCTATCAGCCTGGAAACAACACCAGAGGACTCTAACATAACAAATGAGCGTTTATTTACCATTAGTTTACCTTTCCACCGTGTGTCGCCCTTGGAAGCCTAAAAGTTCTTTCCTTTGTCCAGTCATTTCTCCAAAAATGTATTGCTCTTTGTTGAGAATACTACAAAAGCCAGAGTTCTTATCCACTTCTGAGTTAACTCCTTTCCCCTGGCTATCTCCAATGCACACATGAGGTGTACATATTAATAAACTTTATCTTTTAATTGCTTTTATTTTTTTAAGTAGGCTCCACGCCCAGCACAGAGCCCAATGTGAGGCTTGAACTCATGACCCTGAGATTAGAGAGAGCTGAGATCAAGAGCCAGATGCTTAACCGACTGAGCCATCCAGGGGCCTCTCTTTTCATTGTTTTCAATCTGTCTTTTATTACAGAGAACTCACTTAAACCTCAAAAAGGTAAAGAAAACTAACTTTCCACCCCTACAATACTTTAATAAGTCCCTACTACTCAGATTTAACAGTAATGTTTTGCCAAAATGGTTCCATTTCACCTATGCTACCCACTTGTTCTGCAAAAAACTTAAAGCAAATTCTATTATCATTTCACCTGTAAATACTTCGGTGTGTATCTCTTACACATAAAGACTTCTTTTTTTTTTTTTAAGGAGCCTTTTTTTAAAGATTCTTTTTTTTTTTTCCCTCAAGTAAGCTCTATACCCAACATGGGGCTTGAACTCACAACCCTAAAACCAAGAGTTGCATGCTCTTCCAACTGAGCCTGCCAGGACTTCTACTGTTGCTGCTGCTGCTTCTTTTTTTTTTTTTTTTAAACAAATCAAAATACCATTGTCATACCTAACACAATTAATAACTCCTTTCTGAGATTTAATACTTGGTCCTTATTCAAATGATCCCAATTATCTCAAAGTGTCTTTGTACAGTTGTTTGTTCAAATCAGGTACAAGCAAGGTCCATACAGTGCATGTGCCTGATGTGTTTCTTTCACCCTCCTCTATCTCTAAAGGCTATCTATTCTGTCTTTTTACCCCAGGCTATTTATCTGTTGAAAACAGGAGTCCAGGCGCCTGCTTGGCTCCTTGGCTGACCGTCCCACTTCAGCTCAGGTCATGATCTTGAGGTTTGCGAGTCTGAGCCCCTCCTTAGGCTCACTGCCATCACTGCAGACAAGCAGAAGCCTGCTCCGGATCCTCTGCGCGCCCTGCTCCCCATCCCTCCTCCACTAGCCAGAGCTCCCTCTCTCTCAAAAATAAGTAAACGTGGGGCGCCTGGGTGGCTTAGTCGGTTGCGTCCGACTTTCGCTTAGGTCATGATCTCGCGGTTCGTGGGTTCGAGCCGCGTCGGGCTCTGTGCTGACTGCCAGCTCAGAGCCTGGAGCCTGTTTCAGTCTGTGACTCCCTCTCTCTCTGACCCTCTCCTGCTCATGCTGTCTCTCTCTCTCTCCTAGAAATAAATAAAACATTAAAAAAAAAATTTAAAAAAAAATAATAAGTAAACAAAACAAAACAAAAAAAAGACAGTCATTTGAACTGTCAACTTTTCCGCTTTCTGGATTTGGCTGTTTGCAAACTGATGGGATGTGTTCTTCTGATGATGACTTTCTATCTCCTGTATTTCTTATAAAGTGGCAATGAAATCTAGAGACGTGCATACAGTGAGATCCAAATCTTTTGCAAGAAATACATCATAGGTAGAGTATGTACCACCTTCTGCATCCCTTCAGAGATGGCTTTTAGCATCCACAGATGATCATTGCTAGGTTTACTATTCCATTAGGGAGTTGCTAAATGTTTTTTGTTTGGTTGGTTGACTGGTTTTTTTAGTAAGCTCTATGCCCAACATACGGCTTGAACTCACAACCCTGAGATCAATAGTCCTATACTCCACTGAAAGAGCCAGCCACACATCCCTGCTAAATGATTTTTAAATTCTATCAATCTATATTTATTAGCACAAATTTGTCTATTAAGAAGTCAGCATTCCCTTACCAACTATTTAGTTACTCTGAAAGACAATATATACAGGGAATGCAAAATGATTCTTCCCTTTTACTTAATGAAACAAACTTTTGTTAAGTCACTGAAAATTTGAGGTTCACTTTTTAAAAAATATTTTATTTATTTTTGGGACAGGGCAAGGTGGGAAGGGGCGGAGAAAGGGGGACTGAGGATCTGAAGCGGGCTCTGCCCTAACAGGCTGTCAGCACAGAGCCTGATGTGGGGCTTGAACCCACAAACTGCGAGATCACTACCTGAGCCGAAGTCCAAGCTCAACTGATGAGCCACTCAGGTGCCCCTTATTATTATTTTTTTATTTACATGTTATTGCTCACAGTATTTACCTTAATATCCTAACTTCTCAGTCACTAAGGTAAATCAGTAAAACATGGGTTTACCAGGAAAACAAACACTGGCTATAAACTCTAAGCAATTTTTAAAAATTCTATTAGAGAAATAGTAAAATACAGAAGTTCCAGTATTTTGCATATTATTAAATAACAGTATACAAAGAAACTCGTTCTATAAAAGATCCCTACACTTATGAAAATCTTTACTAATACTCACTTATATCTTTGAGTCCCATTGGGCTAAATCAGTATAGAATACAATGGTCCTTCCTTATCTGTGGTTTTAGTTACCTGCGGTCAACCGCAGTCAGGAAACAGATCATCCTCTTTCCGACTTATCAACAGAACGTCAATAGTAGCCTAATGCTATGTTACAATGACTGTCATTCACCTCACTTTATCATCTGATATCATCACCAGAAGGATGAGGATAGTAGGGTAAGATATTTTAGGAGAGGGAAAGAGAGAGACTACACTGACATAACTTTTATTACATTATACTGTTAAAACTGTTCTATTTCATTATTGTTAATCTCTTACTGTACGTAAATTGTAAATTAAACTTTACCAGTAGGTATGTATGTATAGGACAAAACATCATGTATATTGGGACTCCATGCTACCTAGGGTTTCAGGGAACCACAGGGGGTCTTACTATGAATATTTACTCCTCACTCGCCCCAGATATGTGGGGGAGGGGGACAGACGGACCCTCGTATTAGATAAAAATAGGTTCTTCTCAAGTAGCGAGGGTACACTTGAGCTACTTACTAACACCGTCTGGGAAAGGACACAGTAACTATGAATGAGTAAGCAAGGTACGGAATATAAAAATAAGGGAGTGGCTCCTGGTAAAGGGCAAGACTTCATTTTGGGGTCTGAGAAAAGACAAAACCCCAGGCTGACCCTCCTCCCTCAGAACACAGCTACTGCTGTAAAGCAGAGAGAGAGCCCAACTCATTTTTCTGAGCGGTCTCTCTGCTCCTACTCAGAAAGTACAGCAAGAGGCTAGAGAGAGATTTCTTTACAATTTTTTGACAATTCCTTTTCAACAGGCCTAAACTGTGTTCACTTTAACATCCTGAGGATGCAGGGCGGTGCCTAACAGATAGTGCCCACTCTGGAAATATTAAGTGAATTAAGAAACGGCTGATAGAATGTGCAGGTGCTACAGCCAAAACAGTGGCTTCAAGTCGCAGTGACTGACTAGCTGACTCACTAGTGGTTAGTTTGGCAACTCGCCTAACCATGCCGAGATCAGTTTCTTCATCAATAGAACGGGACTACTGCTACCCGCCTTGTTTATCTCACTGGCTCGCTGAGAGACTTTACATAATGGGCAGCCCTGTAAAACACTGTAAACGTGTAGAGTTTGGGTACGGCTGTTGGCCAGCAGGAATGCTGAGACAGGAAGAACCCAGGACTCAAGAACACGAAAAGCTAGCCTGCTGTGCCGGAAAACCTGCTGTTTTCCCATCTTAATTAAACATGAAGTGGTTTAGGCCCGATGATGGGCCAGACCCTACATTCTAACAGTCCGTAGGTCCGTTACAGGCTCGGAACCTCAAGATACCCTCGAAGATGTGAACCTGTAGGCTCCCGCATGCAACCGCTGGGGGCAGGGAAAGTCAAGGTCGCGGGGTCCGCTCACCCAGTCAAAGTCACACGGGTTGCCGTCTTCGCGTTGCGTGGGGAGACTGCTGCAGAGAGGAGGTAGCTTCCTCACGAGTAGGAATGCAGCAGAAAGCAGGGCTGACAGAAAATAGTAAGGTCGGGCCAGCCATCGTGAAAGTCGTGGCACCGAATATACCAAAGCAATTAAAGGTGCGAGGACCGCCATCTTCCCGGCCCTTGGGGCGCCCGGCGCGTTTCGGCGTCTGCAGGTCTGGCCCCGCCTCTCTCACCATTTAGACTGCCATTGGGCCAAGTCTCGGATGCACCGCCTCTGCGCCCGGAAGTGGGTCTCTCATTGGACTCTGTGGAAGGTAAGCAATGAAAAGGGATTTAAAACTTTACTGGTCGACCTAGCTGTCGCTTTTTCCACTTAAGTCATTTTATTGGCTATGCGACTGTCGCGAACGGAGGACTACAGAGAATTTAACTAGGTTAGACAGGACTTCCTGAACGTTCTCATAAAGCGACGGAAGTAGTTGCCGGAAAAAGGTAGGCGGGAAATCCAATGAAAAGCGGCTCCTAGAGGAACAGGGCGGGACACCGTGAAAGGATTGTCCAATGAAAACTACTGACGCCAGACACCAGGACAGGGCCGGGGTGGAGGAGACGATGGAGAATTTCTCGGCGCTGTTCGGAGCTCAGGCTGACCCACCACCGCCCCCAACCGCACTCGGCTTCGGACCAGGGAAGCCACCACCACCGCCTCCCCCTCCTCCGGGCGGGGGCCCGGGCACGGCCCCGCCGCCCACGTCGGCCACGGCCCCCCCGGGTGCCGACAAATCAGCGGCTGGTTGTGGTCCCTTCTACCTAATGCGGGAGCTTCCAGGTGAGTACTATGCCCGGCCGAAGGCAGCCAATCAGATCATAGTGAGGAGGTGATGGGCGTGGCTCTCAGCTCGCTGGCCGAGGTGTGCGGTAACCTAGGCAACGCGTTGGGAGCTCAAAGTCAGTCGGAAGGGATCTGAGGATTCCCACCCCTTTGGATGAGTGACCTCAGTTTGGCAGGTATTGGGAAGTGAGAGAGAATAAATTTCCGTGACCATCTTTCATACCATATCTGGCTCTGGCTCTGATACTGATTCATGGTTGCCTGAAATTTTTAATTTTTTATAGTTTATTTATTTATTTATATTTTTATTTTATTTCTAGGAGAGAGAGAGAGAGAGAGAGAGACAGCGTGAGCAGGGGAGGGTCAGAGAGAGAGGGAGTCACAGACTGAAACAGGCTCCAGGCTCTGAGCTGGCAGTCAGCACAGAGCCCGACGCGGGGCTCGAACCCACGAACCGCGAAATCATGACCTAAGCGAAAGTCGGACGCTCAACCGACTAAGCCACCCAGGCGCCCCTAGTTTATTTATTTTTGAGACAGAGAGAGACAGAGCATGAGGGGCAGAGAGAGATGAAGACACAGAATCTGAAACAGGCTCCAGGCTCTGAGTTGTCAGCACAGAGCCTGATGCGGGGCTAGAACCCATGATCCATGAGATCTGACCTGAGCCGGAGTCGGACGCTTAACCAACTGAGCCCCCCAGGCGCCCCTATGGTTACCTAAAAATTATCCAGAGTTTGACTTTTGAACCTGACTGTCCCGATTTGACATCCCTGCCGACCTAAGGTTTTCCAAATCTGCCACAAACTTGCCGTTGGTTTGAGGCATGTTGCCCTTCTTCTCAGGACTTCTGCGTTTCCTTATTTGTCCGAAGAAGTGAATAGAATTGAACCAAAAACGTGTTTTGCTGAGCACCAGTATTTACCAAGCACTGTTCTAAGTGCCGTCAAGTACAGTTGTGAATAGGGTTGACAAGATCTTTGCCTTTTTTGGAGTTTACATATCAGAGGAGACACAGAGTACACTAGATAACATCAGATAATGGTTAGTGCTAACAGGAGAAAATCTGGTAAAGAATTGAGGAGGCAGAACTACTTTAGCTAGGGTGATCAAAGAAGCCCTCTCTGAGTAGATAATTTCTGAGCTTAAATGTAAAGAGCTTAAATGTGAGTGGGAGAGCTAAATCAAGATGCAAGAAATGAGGTCAGAAGCCCTGATGTGAGGGGAAAGCTTAGAATATCTGAGAGTCAGAAGACCAGTTGGACTCCAGTGAAGTTTCAAGGGAAAGAGTTATAGGAGATAAAAGTGAGAGGGGTAGGCAGAGGACTTTGATCTTAAATTCAGGGGGAGCCATTTTATTTCTTTGTTTGTTTTTTAGTAATCTCTATACCCAACATGGGGCTCAAACTCATGACCTGAGATCAAGAGTCACATGCTCTACTGACTGAACTAGCCAGGCGCCCCTCAGCCCTTTTAATACAGGAAAGTGACATGATCTAATTATTTTAATCGCTCAAGCTGCTACATGAAGAATAGAAAGTGAAGGTGGGGAAAAGTGGGGAAATCAGTCAGAAGTTACTGTTTAGTAGTCCAGGAAAGAGATGATGGTTTGGACTAGGCAGTAGCAGTGGAGGAGAGAAGTGAACAAATAGATACAAGATAAATGTAGGGGTGGGGCTTATAGGAATGAAGGATTGAATATAAAAGTAGAGAGGAGGAGCACCTAAGTAGCTCAGTAGGTTAAGCTTCCGGCTCTTGGTTTTGGCTCACGTCATGATCTCATGGTTTGTGGGTTCGAGCCCCATATCAGGTTCGGCACTGACAGTGCAGAGCCAGCTTGAGATTCTGTCTCCCTCTCTCTCTGCCCCTACCCTGCTCTTTCTCTCTCAAATAAAAACTAAAAATAATAATAAAATGTAAAAAAAAAGTTTAATAAATAAATAAAAGTAGAGAAGAATTGAGAATACTCGTAAATCCTTAGGTTGAATGATTGGGTTGATGGTAGTGGTGAGGTGAAGAAGGAACAAGGTTGAGGAGGTAGAAATCAAGGGTTATTTTGGACGTGTTAAATCTCCCAAGTTGCCTTTTTTTTTAAAAATGTTTCTTTATTTTTGAGAGAGAAAGAGAGAGAGAGAGAGAGAGTGTGTGTGTGTGTGAGTGAGAGAGAGAGAGAGAATGGGGGAGGGGCAGAGAGAGAGAAGGTCAGAGGATCAGAAGCAGGCTTGAAGCTGACAGCAGCGAGCCTGATGTGGGGCCTGAACTCACTAACTGTGATATCATGACCTGAGCCGAAGCTGGATGCTCAACTGACTGAGCTACCAGACACCCTTCCAAGTTGCCTTTCAATTCCTCGCAAGTCCTACTGCTACATCAGGAGTTGAGGGAAATAATAATGCATGTCGGTACAGTACTTTGAAGTTCACAGTACAGTTATATACATATGTAATAGAGTTTAGGGGCGCCTGGGTGGCTTAGTCGGTTAAGTGTCCAACTTTCGCTTAGGTCATGATCTCGTGGTTCATGGGTTCGAGCCCCGCGTCGGGCTCTGTGCTGACTGCTAGCTCAGAGCCTGGAGCCTGTTTCAGTCTGTGACTCCCTCTCTCTCTGACCCTCCCCTACTCATGCTCTCTCGCTCTCTCCTAGAAATAAATAAAACATTAAAAAAAAAAAACCATTATATACATATGTAATAGAGTTTAGTACTTAGAGTAGCCCGTTGAGGGGCCCCTGGGTGCCTCAGATGGTTGAGCGTCCAGCTCTTGGTTTTGGCTCAGGTAATGATCTCACGATTCATAAGCTCTAACCCTGCATCAGGCTTTCTGCTGTCCGCACGAAGCCTGTTTCAGATCCTCTGTTCCCCCTCTTTGCACCTCCCCCACTCATGCTCTCTCTGTCAAAAATAAGTAAACATTTAAAAAAAAAGAATAGCCCTTTGAGGTAGACCTGTTGTAGTTGAAAAAAAAAAAAAATGAAGCAGAGAGAGATTGGCTTTCCTTTGGTTAGTGGTTGATCTAGTCCTTGCTTTTAAGGAGCTTATTTTACTTAGGGATATAAAATATGTGGCTTAAGGATAGTGTCTAGATTTCTTGTTAGGGCTAATCTTGTTACTCTGTGGTCATGCCTCACATACAACTGAGAACTACATGATGGGGGCCCCTGGTTGGCTCAGTAGGTAGAACATGCAACCCCTGATCTTGGGGCTGTGAATTCAAACCCCACATTGCAGGTAGAGTTTGCTTTAAAAGAAACAAAACCAAAAAATTACATGATGGTTTTTAAAATGTTTCTTATTATCCAAAATGACAGGAAGAGTCAAGCTGTCACTTGAGCCGGACTTGGAAAATTTGTATTGGTGAAGAAAACTAGAAAGAATGGTCTTATAATTAAATTAGTCTTTCTAAAACAAATGTCCTAAAAGGAAACAAAATGAGGAGCGTATTTTTCAGGAGATGATGGGGGACTATATCGATGGATCAGAATTTGGCACAGGGGAGTGGTTGATCACACCCCAGAGCTAAGATACAGTAAAATATGTTTTATTGTGAGTGCCAAAGGAATTTGAGTTTTTTCCTGAGGGTAATAGTACATCACTGAGATTTTTGAACTGCGGAGTACTGCTTCTAAAAATATCTGGAGAATATGGGTGCCATGTATTGAAACAGAGAAACCATGAGGTGGGGAATATTTGGAGTTTAAACAGATGAATCTGGGGGCACCTGGCTGGCTCAATCAGAAGAGCATCCAACTCTTGATCTTGGGGTTGTGAGTTCAAGCCCCACATTGGGCATAGAGATTACTTAAAACTTGTTAAATCTTAAAAAATGTTTTTAATTCAAAATTTAAAAAATGAAGCTGCATGAAATTGACTAGGAGGAAGTTGGAACTGCAAGACTAGTTTCTAATTAGGAGGGGAGTCTGGACTGGAGGGAGAGATTTATAAATCATCTTCGTGGAACTGATCGTCAAAACGGGAAGTTGGATGGATTCAGAGTGTTTCGGAAAAGCAGGAGTGCCTTCTTGCCTAAGCCTTGAGTGTGACCGCCCGGATGAGGAGAGCTGACGGGGGAGTGGGGACAGGGTACTCTACAGGCAGTGCCTGGTTCCGAGGAGCCATACTGGGGCACTGAGTCTCCTGTTACTACAGCAGACCATACTCCTGAGATGCTTGCCATGAAAGAGAAAAAAGGGAAGGAGAAGGCCTAGGGGTGTGGAGGGAAAATACCTTGCTCACTTAATAGTTCCTGAGCACTGAAGGTGTGTGCTGTGTTGAGCACCAGCGATAACAAATATCAACAGGAAAGACACTCTCTCGGCTCTCAAAGGACTCAGTTCAGAACCTGAGTCTTACCAAGTTAATGATTATGAACAAGCCACTTTGTCATTTGTATTCTTCGTGTTCATCATAACAGTAAATGAAATTGTGGGCTAGATCTCTCCACCCTTGCCTCTAGATCCTTACCACATTACTAATAACTTTCTATTCTTTGAAAAAATGTCAGGCATGCAATATTTATACTGATAGTGCCTTGCATCTATAGAATATACTTTTCAATGTGTTCATTTGAACCTTGAAAAACATTAAGTTTTTCTTAAGATAGCGGTTACCCCACTCCAGAGATAGGAGGAAACTGAGGCATAGAGTACAACTAAGTTTAGAATCCTAGTTGCTCAGCTGCTAATCAAACATTTTTTTCTAGGCAAAGCATTATACTTGCTTTTATTAGGAAGAAGAGAGACGGTGGTAACAAGTTAGGTAGCAGTAGCTAAAAAAATCCCATTTAGTCCTATGTAATTAGTGTTTCTTGCTATTTAAAAAAAAAAAAAAAGTTCTTGACCAGACATTCAAGCCATTACCTTGCTTCTGGTTGAGTTCTGATGTAGCATCCTGCTGGTGTCAGAGAGTATAATTCTTCATATAAGTATATTCTATGAAAAGCACTAAGAACTGTGTTTAGCATGGAGTAAGCATCATGTGAGTTATTACTGCGGTGAGTTCAAGGTGGGGGAGCGTCTCCTTCATTGGGGTAGAGCAGTTTGTCTGTGTCCTATTTGGATTTTTGCTGCCTTTTCTCCTTCCCATTCCAACCTACCATACCATTCTATAGTAGTGTATTTTTAGTGTTTATTATATGTTATTTAGTTTTAGTGTTTTTTGCTTTATTTTCTTAAATTACTTTTTACGTTTATTTTATTTTTGAGAGAGAGAGAGACAGAGTGCAAGCAAGGCAGGAGCAGAGAGAGAGGAGACACAGAATCCAAAGCAGGCTCCGAGCTGTCAGCGCAGAGCCCAATGTGGGGCTCGAACTCCGGAACCGTGAGATCATGACCTGAGGTGAAGTCAACACTCAACCGAACCACCCAGGCGCCCCATGTTTTTTGCTTTAAAAGTAAATTTAAATCTCAGTGTCTGACTTCAGCTCAGGTCATGATGTCGCAGTTCATGAGTTCGAGCCCCACATCAGGCTCTGTGCTGACAGCTCAGTCCTGGAGCCTGCTTCAGATTCAGTGTCTCCCTCTCTCTCTGCCCCTCCCCCACTCATACTCTGTCTCTGTCTCTCTCAAAAATAAACATTAAAAAAATAAATTTAAATATTTGGAATTCTCACTTCAAAGATTTACAGTAGTTCACTTTCCCCAAGGGGCCTGGCTCATTTGGTTAAGTGACTGACTCTTGATTTCAGCTCAAGTCAGGATCCCACGGTTTCAGGAGTTCGAGCCCTGCATCGGGCTCTGCGTACTGACCATGCACAGACCCTGCTCGCGTCTCTCTCTCTCTCTCTCAAATAAACTTTAAAAAATTCTCCTCTTGGAACTTTTTTTTTTTGTTCTTCTCCCTGTGTCCTCTAGGTAGCACCGAATTGACAGGCAGTACCAATCTGATCACACACTACAACCTGGAACATTCCTATAATAAATTCTGTGGGAAGAAGGTGAAGGAGAAGCTAAGTAACTTCCTGCCTGACCTGCCAGGGATGATTGATCTGCCTGGTTCCCATGATAACAGCAGCCTCCGCTCCCTCATTGAGAAGCCCCCTATTCTTGGTGGCTCTTTCAATCCTATCACGGGGACCATGCTGGCTGGCTTCCGCCTCCATACTGGCCCGGTGAGTCCCCTCCTGGGGAGGAAGGCGGCAAATGGGGAGGCCTGAAAGGCATGGAGGTAGTTTTTCTGTCCAAGTCTGTTCCTTCGTAACTTACTGAGCAGAACAGATGATGGGAGCGAGGGATCTCCTTGCTTCGCTCACCTGGACCTTCCTTTGGTTCCTTCAGTTGCCAGAACAGTGTCGTCTGATGCACATTCAGCCTCCCAAGAAGAAGAATAAGCACAAGCACAAACAGAGCCGTACCCAGGATCCTGTCCCCCCAGGTAAGCAGCAGGTCTGTTCAAAGCCAGAAAACCTGGATCTGGTTGGACCTTCCTCACTCAGTTAAAAGGCCAGTTAGGTTCCTTACAGAGCCCTGAACTCCCAGATGCTCCTGAAACTGATCTAAAGGTAAGTGGGTCTCTCTTGCAAGTGGGTCTCCTAGGCAAGTAAAAACCCGGAATGGTGCTTCAGCAGTGCCCCCGCGCCCCCCATGCTTTCTGGCCATTAGAGGAAAGGTGGTTGTCCTTGACTAGGTTTTTGTATGGTCTTTTGAGTTCCTAACTGTAGGGAATTTTGAGCTCTGCAGCTAATAAGCACATACTCTCTCCTACAGAAACACCATCTGATTCCGATCACAAGAAGAAGAAAAAGAAAAAAGAGGAGGATCCTGAACGGAAAAGGAAGAAGAAAGAGAAGAAGAAAAAGAAGGTAGGGTAGGGGCCTGTTGCTGCAGCCCCCCAGAGTCTCCCCATTTCACCCCATCTTCAGTCATCCTTCGCCTCAGGTTGGACCCAGCCAGGAATGAAAACCCAAGGCACATCAGCTTTTTCCTATACAGCCCCAATCAAGGCCAAGGCTCCTTTCTGGCTGTTCTTACCCCTCCTTCCTTGTCTTCCCCAGAACCGACACAGTCCAGACCACCCAGGTGTGGGCAGCTCTCAGGCCAGCAGCAGCAGCAGCCTCCGCTAACAGGGCTCCACCAGAATGGCTTCTCCTGCCTGACGAAAGCCATGGCCTAGGCTCAGACACCGCCTCAGGAGCGTCCCCTGCAGCCGGGACGGAAGCCAGCTCCTACTGCGCTTGGCTAAGATGAATGCATTACATGACAGAAGGGCCATGCTTTTGTTAAGGCTCAGCCCACTTGGCTTTCTCACGGACATCTCTTCCTCTCCCAGGAAGCTTCCTTTTCATCTCTTTTGTGCAACTGGTCTGATTTAGGACATTGTCTCATTTGTTAGGGTTTTTCTTTTTTTTTTTTTTGATTTGCATTTATCAAACTGGGTGAACTGTGGCTGCCTATTAAGAGGTAAGTGCCTTTCTGTGTGAGTCAGGGTTTAAGCCAAGGCATTCAAAGACCTGAGGGAATCTGGGTCTTATCATTACGTTATGTCATCAGCAGCCAGGGAAACCACCAAAATAAGATTGGGGAGCATGGTCACAAGTGAGGCAGAGCTTGCCGGTACACGTCTACAGTGGAATCACAACACTCTGCCCGTAGCATGGAGAGCCAGGCACCTGGACTCCTCCATCTGAAGAGTTGATCCAGTTAAGGCTCAACTGTCTTCAGAGTCCATTTTGCATTGAAACGGAACAGCCAACTGGAAAAGCACCCAGTCACTAGTGTATTTCAACAAGCTTGATTCTTGGTCAAGCCTGTGATTTTTTTTTTTTAAATAAACCTCTGGCAAGCAAAGGTAAATGTTTCTCTTGTCTTCATAGGAATCTTTGAACTGCCTCATTCCTTAGTTAAGACAGTGAAATTCTCTGGCTGATGTGGAAACATTTTAAGCTAAGACAGCAACACAAAGGCAGCCTGAACTAGCAAAATGTAAAAGAAATCCCTTCAGTCTTTACAGCAGGCCAGGTGACTGGAAACATCCATGAGAAAACCCAAGCTCCTGTAACCTGACTTTAAGTACACTTGACACAGAAGAGTTAAAGTCTGCTGCTATGAGCCAAGATTGCTACTAGATCAGTAGGTGGAGAACCACTCGTTCAGCTACAGTTTTAAGGTAGGATGTCAGCAAGAGTGTAGATGCTTAAGTCATGGCAGTGAAAATAGGTTCTGGCCAGTTTCTGGAGATTTAGTATCTGAGGAGACCTATTTAAAATTAGGGCACAGCCTTTTTGCTTTTGATAACCAGAAGAGACCAAGTGAGTTATCAAATTGAAGTGCCAGCCATATCCAGTCACTTTGCTCTAACGGGCTTTTTCATCCCTCAGTCACCCACTGCCTCACCTTTGACTACATCCAAAACGTGCTTTACTCTCCAGAGACAAAATTCTGCATTAAAGCACTGCGGGGGTCAAGATTCTCTAAGCTTTGAAATGACAAGCAGTTTTGGTGATCACAAGACTTTTCAGGAATTTTTTACATTAAATCACCAAAATAAGAACAGCAGCTATGGTTTTAAGTGGTTGTTCTCACTACAATCCTGCCTAAAGGTGAGCCAGGACCAGAGAAACTTAGGAGGTTTTCTGTGTAACTTCCCACCAGAGATCATTCGCCCTGCCTTAACCAGACAAAATAACACAAGTCAGGGGGAGCTGGTTAGATCAGGATTTCTTTTTATTCCTTGTTGGTTTAAAATGGCTAATCAGAATAAAAAATAAAAGGGCCTCTGTCTAGAGGCTGGGGTCTCCCCTATTTAGAGGTTAGAACCCAGGTACCCCCACTACCCAGCACCATACTGAGGTGGGCTGAGGGGTAACCCCCAAGGGACAATCGGAGGGGCCTAGGCCTGCCACTCCTTCTCTCTATCCCATATTTGGCATGTGATGAAAAATATTGCTTTTTGGATTCATCTCTCCCGGCCTTGGGTTTAAAAATAATGTTAACCATGTGAGTTGGGGGAAGGCTCTGAGGGGACTAAAAGAGCCCCCCCTAATCCCTCTCCTCCAAGAAGAGGGGATTATCCAATATTGTTTCTGGAGTTCAGCCAAGCTCTTTTCCTGATCTCCCCAACCACCACCAAAGTCATGGGGCTCTGACCCCTTTCCTGGGGAAACTAAGTGCCAATGAGCCTAGAAAACTAACTCTCCTCTCCAAGTCCTTCCCTCCTCTGACCAAGACCCCAGACTCGCCTCTCCCCGAGGTGTCTTTCTTGATCACTGTGCACCAACGGGGTGCCATTTCCTTAGCTGGTAACTGGGACGAGAGAGGGAACCACTGGAAAAGGAAGACTTCGATGGATGTCCCCACTTCTTTTCCTGCTGGTCTGAGGAATGGGAAGAGTAAGATACCCCTCCTCCTACATACCCTCCCTCATTTTCCCATCCCAGGATAGATATAGAATTTCTTTGATATTTATAATATATATATATGTATATATATATATATATATGTACACACACACCTGGTAACGCAGAGAGGAAAAAAATAGAATCCGTAACAATAATAAAAAAAATTATTTCTGGTTTAAAAATGATCTGGTTCCCTCCAGGGCGAGCAATTGCACAAATGTCCACTGAGTCTGGTCCAGGGGTTAAGGAAGGGAAGGTCTTAAAAGGTGAAGGGGATTGCTACCCCAGTCTCAGGGCCCCAACTCTCCAACTCCCCAACCCCACTGCATTTTGTAAAACGCTCCTCATCCTCTTGGAATCGGTGGTTTAAAAAAATGTCCATGCAGGGGAGGGGAGCCCCTTGAGGAAAGGAAGGTGGCCACCTGGGGCCCTTTGGTGTAGGCGCAGAGGCATGGGGCGGAAGGGAGGTGCTGAAGGCTCACACGGATATCTCATAGGTGGTACCACCCACCCCTGACACCTTCTTGACTCCGCCCCTTGTGGGGCTGCTTAGAGGAGGCTGGCCTGGGCCAGGGGAGGCGGAGCCTATACTCTTGGGCTGCCCATTGGATTTGCTGTAGGCGGTCTTGAGCTGTACTTCATCTCTAGGAAGGAAAAAAGATAGCTGTCGTCAGAACTGGAGGGAGATTGTTTTAAAAGCTATGAGAACAGGGGCGCCTGGGTTAAGGGCCCGACTCAAATTTTTTTAAATTTATTTATTCTGAGGGGCGCCTGGGTAGCTCAGTTGGTTAAGTGTCTGACTTTGGCTCAGGTCATGATCACACGGTTCATGGGTTCAAGCCCCTCGTCGGGCTCTGTGCTGACAGCTCAGAGCCTGGAGCCTGTTTCAGATTCTCTATCTCCCTCTCTCTCTGACCCTCCCCTGTTAATGCTCTCTCTCTCAGAAATTTAAAAAAACAAAAATTTTTTTTTTAATTTATTTTGATGGGGGCTGCAGAGCTAGAGGGAGAAAAAAAATCCCAAGCAGCTCCACAACATTCTCAGTGCAGAGCGTGACATGGGCTCGAAACCACTAACCATGAGATCATGACCTGAGCTGAAACAGTCAGAGGCTTAACAGACTGAGCCATCCAGGGACCCCCTGACTCCTGATTGGCTCAGATCATGATCTCACGGTTCATGGGATCTAGGTCTGTGCTTAGGATTCTCTCTCCCACTTCCCTACTCAAGCTCGCTCTCTCTCTCTCTCTCTCAAAACAAACTTGAAAAACTGATGTGCTTTTACTACATATATACTTTCTTACTCAAACATTCCCACCTGTTTTATTGCCCTGCTTACCACAAACCTAATGCCCTGTCTCCCCTATTTATTCCTTCTCTCCAACAGCAGCTACCTTAAATACTCTCAGGCAAATAACCACATTTTGGGGAGACAGGATTAAGAAAAAAGTATTAGTCTTTAGGCTTTTAACAGGAATAGCTGGAGAGAGAGAGTGCAGTGAGTTATCTGCAAGCAGGCACCTGAGTACACTTGCACGCAAGTGAAGTCATGACACCTTATGCAGGACCCGAGGCTGATTTTAAGTCCACTGAGGGTCAGGATGGACTCGTACTTACTTGGGGGTCAGTAATGGCTGCAAGGCTACTTCCTCTGCCTCGGAGACACCAGGTGGGGCTTTTTGGCTGCTGTAAGACATAGATCGGCCCAGGTATGGGGCAGTTGGGCCTGGTTCAGGGGACCCTAGTCCCCGGCCCCTTAGCCCATCTGGCTTGCCAAAACGGGGGGCAGCTGGGCGTCCCAGTGGAGTCTTGACCAAGGGTGATCTCTTTGAATCATCTGAGGAGGAGCTAGTACGAGGGGCATGGCCTGAGCCCGGCGTTGACTGAATGCCTGAGTCCCCCAAGCCTGGTTCTTCCTCGCGGCCTGCGAGTGGGGGTGACTGGCGTAGCAGCTTCTCTCGTTCCTGGAGGGAGGCCACAATATGGCGCGACAGATTGTCGTACCGGACTGGTGAGGGCTCTCGGTGCGATGGGCCGGTTGGCACCAAACGTGGGTGCCTCTCGGCTTCCCGTTGCTGGGCCAGCCGGGCGGACAGGAAGGGAGAGGTGTAGCCTAAAGGTGGGTCTGGCTCAGGCCCCGCCTGCACGGACTCGAAATCAGGGCTGTCTGAAGGAGTGAGCAGGCTGTCATAGGACAGGCTTCCATTGCGTGTCTGGTTGGCCAGGCTCTTATAGGAGGTGGAGGTCGTGCCCTCTGAACGAATGGACTGCAGCTGGCCCAGCTCAAAGCCAGTGCCCTGGGCCGACTTGAGGCTGGAGGAGCGTGAGCCACTGGACAGTGGGTCGAAGTGAAAGCTCTTGCCAAAGGTGGGAGAACGGAAGCTCTCAGGCTCCAAGCTGGGCTCGGAGCGGTAGCTGGGATGGCGGCTGCTCTCTGCAATCGAGGTTGGCTCCTTCAAGCTGTCCCCACGACTCAACTGAGGGAGAAAATAAAGCATGCTCTTAGTACTCCTGCTCTTGTGACAGATCCGAGGCCTGAGAGCCCAAGCTGTCAGTCAAAAACAGTATTTGTCATGTGCCACCAGTATGCCTAGAACTTTTACACGCATCTTGTTCAACACCTAAAGCAAACCTATCAGTTGGAACAAGTATCTCATTTTAAGATGCAAACAATGAGGGACACCTGGGTAGATCAGTTGGTTAAATATCCAACTCAATTTAGGCTCGGATTGCGATTCCAGGGTCATGGGATCAAGCTCCAGGTCAGGCTCAGCACTGAGGGTGGAGCCTGCCCAGAATTCCCTCTCCCTCTGCTCATCTCCCTGCTTGCACATGCTCTCTAAAATAAATTACTTTATTTATAAATTATTATCAAATAAAACAATAAGTATATAAAATAAGATGCAAAAAAGGAGGCCTAGAGAGGTTAGGTAACTCTCCCACGATGGGTTCTGAACTCATACAATTCTGTAGTCAGTGCTTTTCGCTACATTGCCTCCCTCTTTGAAGGACACGCTGTCACGGAGATTCAATCCCATTAATGCCAACAATTAGTAAAATGTCTTTGGTTTCTTCCTTCCCTTCTCCAATATTCTTTTTCCCAGGACAGCTGACCTACATGCCAACCTTACTTCTTACAGAGTACTCAGTACCTTGGCGCTGGAGGAATGAGGCATCGCCGCTGATGTACTGCTGCTACTGTAGCCCGGCCGGTACTTGTACATGGTAGGTGTGGGAGGGCTCTCCTTGCCCAAGAGACTGCTATCTGCAGGAAAAAAGGCCCAGGGACACCACTTTACAAGCTGTTCTCTCAACTTGGCCAGAGCTCCTCAGAGTATAGACGGAGAACAAGGTAGGAACAGATATACCTGGCACCAGAAAAGTCCCAGGAACATGACCTTGCTGCAGTCGAGACTAAAGACTCCTACCGGCCCAGAACTCAAGAGCGAGAGAATGCACCGAACAGGTCTAGGATGTTCTCTGGTCTATCTGAAGGCTAGCAGGTCCCCTCAACAAAAGTCCAGATCACTGCGAATAGCCAAGTGGCTTCCCCTTTCTCCTGTCCCAGCTGTCCAAAGAAGTGGCTCAAGACCCACCTGGTGGGTATTCTCCACCACAAGTGCAAGCATCACCTCCCAGCCCATGCCTGCCTGTTTTCTCCACAGCACACAGTAACCTCCTCACTCCTGCCACTGCTCTTACCCTCATTAGTAGCCAGGCTGAGGTGTGTTCGTAGCCCCGTGTAACGGCTCAGGTCCGGCTTAGGAGGAGGTGGGGGTTCGGCATCAGCAGACTGGCTCTCTGTTATCTCCAAGCTTCCCTTAGACTAGATAAATGAGGGAAAATCAGATTTAGAGAACTGGGTGTAAAGACAGCTCCAAGTGTTAATTAAACTGGTATAAGAGAGGCTCTGGGGTGCCGGTTATATATTTCTAATCTGGGACCAGAAGACAAGGGACAAGAGCCATTTTGTGGACGACAATGGATAAAGGAAAGTATTCAACAAGTGATGAATTCTGTCACTTATTTGTTCATTTCCACCAACTATTTGTTGAGCTTCTACCATCTGGAAGCTGCTACATTAAGTCTTATGAAGACATGGAAATGAATGGACTCAAATTCGACAGTCAGCAAACTTGCAATCTAATGGGAAAAAGAAGAAACCTACATAAATAATTTTTTTAAAGAATGTATTTTATTTATTGATTTAAGTAAACTCTGTTCTCAGTGTGGGGCTCGAACTCCTCACCCCAGCGTCAAGAGTCACATGGTCTACCAACTGAACCAGCCAGGTGCCCCTGTACTTAAGTAATTTTTAACAGATAAGAAAGTGACAAATACTATTAAGAGTAATGTCAACTAAAAGCAAGTTTCCATCAATTTGCCAGGCAAGTCCCCCAAGTTACCTACTTTACTTCCCTCAGTTCCTCACCTTGCTTCTCCTTAGCTCTCCCTGGATACCATTGTCCATGATCTTCACAGTTATCTGTCCATCTGACACTTCTGGTCGAAGGAAGGGAGGTCTGATAACAATCGTCTTCTCTTTCTTTGGTCTTCCCAAGTACCTGAATGTCAAGAGTGAGATGAGAGGGCTTTCAAATGAAAACTCATTCTAAAATATCTACTGGTTGCCTACCTTGTCTAAAGCATTTTTACAAATACAAGAACAGTCGGGGCGCCTGGGTGGCTCAGTCGGTTGAGCGTCCGACTTTGGCTCAAGTCATGGTCTCACAGTTCGTGGATTCGAGCCCCGTGTCGGGCTCTGTGCTGACAGCTAGCTCAGAGCCTGGAGCCTGTTTCAGATTCTGTATCTCCCTCTCTCTCTGACCCTCCCCTGCTCACACTGTCTCTCTCACTCTCTCTCAGAAATAAAATAAAAAACATTTTAAAAATTAAAAAAAAAAACAGAAAACAAATACAAGAAACAGTCTTACTCAGGCAGTGAAAAACTTAGCACTCAACTGATTTCTTAGATTCCAAGAAGAACTGCATCAAGACTAGGCCTCTAGGCAGATACCTAAATCAAGCCACTCCAGAGTGTATCTCATCCTGAACTCTCAAAGGACAGTAACCATAATACCTAAGGAATATCAACTAAATTCAGGAGGTCCACTAAAGGATGGCCTATCTCTCCCTTGCAGGCACCTTCCATTCTAAGAGAACCCTCCCTAAAGGGCAGTCTCCCCTCCAAGCTCCCCTATACTAGAACAGGCCCAAGGACAAGTTTTGACCAAGAATGAACACAAGACCAGAGGGGCAGGTGTACCTGGGTGCTGGGGAGCTGCAGAGCACACGGCTGACATTGTTACAGCAGCCATTGGTGAAGGGATTCACACCTCCTCGGAATTTACCCGTAACCTAGAAGGAGGAAAAAAGCCATATCAGACAATGGGACCTTGACCCCCAAAGGTAAAACAAACAGCCAATTATTGTGCACCCACCATTTGGGAGATACAAAAATGAGTAAAACACGATCCTGCCATCAAGAAGGTTCTACCTGTAATGGCTAAGAGTGGGGACTCCAGAATCAGGGTCTTCAGTTCAAATCCTAGCTCTACCTCATGGTAGCTACTTGACCTGAGACACCAGTGTTCTCATGTGAAATGGGGATACACAGATAATACACATACTATACCTAAGAGTAAGCAAATAAAGTCACTAGTATTACATGCATGGAGGTAAGTGTTTTCCTTTAAGTAGCTCTAGAAGCTTTCTGAGCACTGGCCTAGGTCTATTACTGTTTCTATAAGCTGGAGCTCAAACTGTCCTGTATACAAGTGAGCCTTCTACAAATGCTTATTAACTGAGAATGGCTGTGTGCTCATCCCTGCATGAGGAGAGTGGAAACTGAATAGCAGCAAGTGTCCATCAAACGGCCGTCTGTGGACGCACTCTGCTCCACTCCTGCCAGAGGGCTGAGACCCCTGCGTCCAGCTCTACAGTGATTTCCCAGCCCTTCTCCCCGTACCTGCTCATTGGTTGTGCGTCCCCTGGCCACCAGCACCACGTGAAATCCCGTGAGGCCAGCTACAGGGATGAAGAATAAGCCAGCCACACACATCACTGCCATTCTAAGTCGAAAGAATCAAGGAGAACAGCACAGCATGATCCCCCCATCCTCGGCCCCTACAACAGCCACGTGACCTTGGACCCACACCACCACAGCACTCAGCTTTCCTCCTCTTCCCCTGTCCCCAGCCCGAAACCCATAGGCCTTGAAGGATACGTGACAGCCGTGCGGACCCCTGAGAGTTCCTCCATGTGGTAGAGGACGTAAAGGAGGCCAAAGCCAAACACACCCATAATGTGTGCTGTCAGGGAAAGGAGGAAGAGGAAGAAATAGCGGTAGTTCCGGCGACCAATACAGTTGTTCACCCAGGGGCAGTGATGGTCAAATTCCTAAGGGCAAAAAGAGAAAGACTGAGAGGCATCCTTGCACCATAGCCCTAAATTGCTTCTGTCAAGAACAGGAACAAATGTCAGAACTGAAGTTTTACTTTCAGTAATATGGGATCAAGTTCACCGTTCAGTTGCAAAATTAACAACAGACTTTATCTTGTTCTATCAATCTGTAAGGAAGACCTCCCAGATTTTGACTTTGGTCAAAATCTATCCAATGTGACCAAAGAACACCGAAAGGGACGAATATCAGAGGCTTTGCAAAAACACTAAGAAAAGAGGCCTGGAAAAAGAATCTGGCAGACAACTGCTTCCAACTAAGTAAAAATTGATTGGGGAAAAAAAAGGGTTAAAAATAAAAGACAAGGGATGCAGAAGGACAAGCAGGAAGAGAAATAAGCTGTAAAGTTTGAACGCAACAGACTGCATGATGTAGTGGGTACAAGAGGTAACACAAAGCCAGGACCAACAACCAAAAAGATGAGTCAAGGGGCCGAAGGCTAGGGCGATGAATCCCGGTGCTGGGAAAGCCCATTCCCATTCGGGGTCCCTCCTGTACAGAAGAATAGTTATGCTCTACCTCTCAGGTGTACATCTTTTTTTTTTTTTTTAAATGTTCATTTTGAGAGAGAGAGAGAGAGAGAGAGAAAGAAAGAGAGAACAAGTGGCGGAGTGGGAGAGAGAGAGAAACAGAATCTGAAGCAGGCTCTAGGCTCTGAGCTCTCAGCACAGAGCCCGACACCAGGCTCAAACTCACCAACCACGAGATCATGACCTGAGCTGAAGTCAGACCCTTAACCAACTGAGCCACCCAGGCGCCCCCCACCCCGGTGTACAACATTGATAACACTTTTTTTTTTTTTTGGTAACACTTTTTGACAGAGCTCCCATACAGCCCAGATCATGAGCCAGGGCTGTATTTCACCCAAGGTCCCGAATCCTGAGAATTCAATTCTTATTCAATGGGTAGGAAGAAGGGAACTTAGAGTAGGCACCCAGGCCGACTCCACTCGGGGTTCTTACCTCCACACAATTGTCACAGACACTGCAGTGGGAGCAGCGGGGAGGACGGTAGAAACGGCAGGTGGCACACCATTTCATGCGCACCTGGATGCCCTTAATCTCCACCGTTTTGTAAAGGGGAGCCCGGAAGTCATCTTCCTTATCTTCATCCTCCTCCGCTGTAAGAGAGGAATAATCAATTAGAAAACAACAATGCCAGAACTGTAGTAGGCATGAGGCATGCAGTGATATTTAAGTATGGCCTCTGCCTTCAAGGAATTCAGTCTAAGAGAGAACAGGAACTAGTAACTAAACACTGTGAGATCAGCTCTGTACCCAACGCCACAGGAACACACTGGGAAATGAGGTTCAGGAGAATATAAAGCAGAGGTAACTCTGACATGGGTATGCTGACACTTGGTTTACAGATCACGATTATATTTTTAAGACAATAATTTACACATTAAAGCACATACATGAGTCTGCATAACAGTTCAATATCTACAAGTACGTGAGAACTACAGCAATCCAAGAGAGGAACTAACAGCAACCTTCTTTTCCAAGCACAAACCCCTTCCCCAAAAGAGCTTCCCCTATTCTATTAATCTCCCATACATTTCAGTACTGTTTGCTGGCTCAAGCCATTCTCCTTACCTGAACACCTTTCAAATTTTCAACTATCAGAAACTCATGGTCCTACTTCAAAACTGAAAGGGCACTAAATGCCTTCTCAGCTGCAGTATACAATTTTTATTTTTTATTATTAATCTAGAAAAAATACACATGGGAAGGAAAAATTAAATAAATGAAGGAGTAGGGATTAAAAATCAAGTTTCCAACTTTTACTGACCTGGGGAAGTGTTTACAATATAGATAGGTGAACAAAATGCAAGATAAAGAACCGCACGAACAAAAAGATCCCGTTTTGAAAACAGACACAAAAACACACACACGCATTTGCTACAGATAAGTGGTATATATAAATGTTATATACATAAATCTTCAAGACACTGAAAGGAAATATAAATAGTTTTCTTTGGGCTGTGAAATTATCGGTGGAATACTTCTTTTTTATGCTTTCTACATAATAAATATTCACTGCTTATTAAAATATATATTTTTTTAAGTTTCCCTTTGGGGCTCCTGGGTGGCTCAGTCGGTTAAGCATCTGACTTTGGCTCAGGTTCATGAGCTTGAGCCCCACATCAGGCTCTGTGCTGACAGCTCAGAGCCTGGAGCCTGCTTTGGATCCTGTGTCTCCCTCTCTCTCTGCCCCTCCCCTGTTTGCTGTCTCCCTCTCTCTAAAAAATAAACAAACCTTAAAAAAAACAAATAAATGAAAAATAAAACAAGTTTCCTTTTAAAGGAAAAAAATTAAAATGCTATTTATTTTGAAGTGTCTGATCTTTCCACACCCATCATCTACCAAAAACGAGCACTTTCTCTTCTTAACACACTATATGGTTCTCTACTTTTATATCTTAGCACACAGTACAGAATATGTATTCATATAAACGTCTTCCCTATCTCTCCTTCTAGATTGAACTATTTGAAAGCCAAGAGCCTTTAAAAAAAATCATCCCAAATGACCAGAATAATGCCTTCCATATTAGATTAATAAATATTTAATACATGAACATTAAAGGCTCATTAAAACAGCCCCCTTTGGCTTTAGAGACTCCAAGTTCCTTCAGTTCAACTAATCTTTGAGACAGGAGTCACAAAAAAAGCACAGGGACACAGGCTTTGTGAGCACAATGATCTCAGGAAAACCTCCTTTCTCTCTTTTTTTTTTTTTTTTTTACAAATAGTTTATTGTCAAATTGGTTTCCATATGACACCCAGTGCTCATCCCCACAGGTGCCCTCCTCCATGCCAATCTCCCTCCTTTCTCATTCTTAAAAGATAACTTCACGTTTAAGAGAAAACTGGTTATCGGCAACAGTCCTTATCAACTTCTAACTCTAACGATGGTTCCTGACTCACGCCTTCTCCCAAAACAGCCCGCTTCTTCTGTGAGCATAACCCTTCCAACACGCACAAGAAAGCCATCCTTGCTCTGGAAGTCACTCTCATACCATCTCCCTCTCCTCTCTGTTCCATCTCCTCATGCTACCAGAGTGCTTCCATCTTCTCTATCGCACAAAAAAGACAAAAACCAAAAACTTTCTCTCCCTCTCTCATAGACATCCATCTTCTCTAACTTCTTGAAAGAGCAATCCTAACACTCATGGACTCTGCTTCCTCATTGCCTATTCACTACCTTCCAAGCCATGGCAGTCTTGGTTATTTACCTGTATTTTTCCCACATACATACCTAAACATACAACTATTCTTGTCAAGATCACAAATTCCAATGGGCAATTCTGAGTTTTTCATACTATTAAATTGCTGATACTGCCAACCATCATCAACTTCATGAACCTTCCTTATCTGTTCCAACTCTGTGCAGTTTCTTCTCCTATTAACCTTTCTTGCTCAATCCCTCCTCCAGGACTCCTCCTCCTCCTCTGCTCATTATTTAAATGTCAATGCTGGTCAGATCTGACCTTGGTTCTTTCCTCATCTTGTTCTACTTTCTCTAGACAGTCTTACTCCTGTTGCTTCAAACACCACATGGCTGAAGCCTGTGAGACCAAGGTCTCTAACAACTGCCAGATAGCTAACTATACCTGAATGGCCGGTAACTATCTCAAGTTCAACATGTCTACTGGGCTGTCCTCCCTCCAAACCTGTTCAACACTCCTATATAATTCATACCTTGTTTTATAAAAATCAGCATCCAACTTTTCTCCCAAGTTAGGAACCTTGGGACGGCCCTAGACAATTCCTTCATTCTCTTACTCTTCCCCAGTAGCAAATGGTCATGCAGGATTCTGTTGAGTCTACTGAAAAAAATCTATAAATCCAAAAAGCCTCAAATTCAAGTTCTCATCTGGTTTACAATATTGCGATCACCTGCCAAAAGGTATCTGTACACTCTTACAAGAATTATTTTTGTAAAGCAAATCTGATCCCATGATTCCTCCAGTTGAAGACCTCTTGCTGTCCAAAGGAAGAAATAGCACCCATTTACGTTAGCATACAAAGTCTTCCACCACTTGGCCCTTGGTTTACCTCCTACACCGTCTGGCCCCACAATGCACTGTCTTCCACCCCACTAAGTATGGCATTCATGGCTCCTGCTGCTTCCTCGGCCAAGAACACCCTTTCCTGCCATCCTCTACTTCAAGTCTCTCCCGCCTCCTCCTTGCAGCACTTCCCCAATTTATCTGGGAAGCTCTAAGTGCTCCCTTTCCTGGGCTCTCCCAGAACCCTGCTCATGCCCCCAGCATAGTTTATGCCACACTGTTATAACCGTCTAGTGCACTGTAGATTGTTATTATGCCTATGGATAATGCCTGGCACACATGCCTGAAATGAATTTCTGATGAATGAATAACTGAAAATCCAAGAGTTGACTCAAAGTGCAGCACATGACTAGAAGTGAGAACATCTATTCCAGAATAGCCCCAGCCCGCTTTACGTCCTTAGACTATAGAAGTAGTCTAAGGAATCCTGAGGCCCAGGACCAAATGTGTATGTCCAAAAATCACTAATTTCCAAGAGAGGAGAGGGAGATCTTACCTCGAGGGAAAATCCCTGGGTCCATGAAGGTGGCCATGCTGAAGTTGGCCAGCACAAAGAGAAAAACAATGGCATTGTAGATGGGCACTGCAGGTGACACGTAGAGGCTGAGTCCTGGACAGCTGCACAGATAATGAAGAGAATGAGGAGCTGCTCCACCGCTCTGAGCACTGACCATACAGCCTCCCCATTGAGAAACCTTGCGTGCGCCACCTCTGCCGTCTCAAATTCTCTTTCTCCTTCTCAACAAGTGCGTCTAGTTTCCAACAGAAATCCTCATTTTAGATCAAGGTATGAGACTCAGAATCTCTCCCGCTATAACCCCTTGTACTGAGGTCTGTGTTCTTCCCTGGCAGATCTTTCCAAGTTCTAGAATCTGTCCTTAACCTCCCTTAAACCAGGCACAAGAGCTGGGGCTGAGTATGTAACTGACACCAGGCACGCTCCCTTCTCTTGAGCAGCCTCAGGCTGCTGGATCTCAGCCATGCCCCACTGACCTGCACATTGGCACAAAGCACGGGATACCACCTGTCTCTCTGGCTCCCCTTCCCTCTTCCCAGCTGGCTCTGAACCACTCTCAACTGCCTAAAATGTCTTCCCTGCATCTGATATTCCTGAGAGTTTTATTCGACTAAAAGCTAGTTCTCAAGGGACGCAGGGGGACCACACACAGATAAGGAGAGCTATCAAGACACAACTAGACCCTTTGAGGCCTATAAATGAAGTAGAAGAGTGGAGCGGAGGGAGGCGGGGAGAAAAAAAGGAGGTATCAGACTAAATCAGCCCTACATCCTATGGGAAATAGAAACTAGCTGAACATATCCAATATTCCAAGGGTCCAAATTAAGAGATATGCTTGAGGTAACTTTTCTTTGACAGATGAAAAAAAGAAAAGGGTACCCTAGTCCAGGATTAGGCGCAGTTTCTGCGAGGACAGGAGTCTAAATAGAAATGCTGTGAGAGCTCTTCCTTTCTCTGGGAGCTGGAAGTTTCAGAAGATCTGATGTGCTGGGTGCTTGGTCAGTACTATCAAATGCCCTCTCTCCTATCTCAGCTCAGGAGGAACTTCCCTTACAAGACAGTGGCTAAGTACTCTAATCTGCTTTGTGGCTGAGAACTTAATCTCCAGAATGAGGACAGCATCTGTCCTTGTCCCCTTTATCTAGACCAGCCAGAAGGAAAGGGAGAGTTCATCGAAAGAAAGGAAGAAAGGGCCAGGAGAACAAGCCAGCAAACGCGTCGGGAGATTAATGCACAGCAGCCTGGGACTCCACTGACAGAGGAGATCTATCTCCATCAAATCAAAATGCACAGCCCTGAACAAATCAGGACAATTTGCAGGAACTGAGCTCCTTAATCAGATATAAACTAACAGTAAGAGACAAAACTGATGGTCACAAAGCATCTCGCAAATGTTTACCACCTCCATCTATTTATTCAAATACCATTTAGCCATTCATTAAAACCAAAAAAATTTAAGTCAATATTTATTGTGTGCCAGGCTTTTTAGATAGTAAACATCAATTAACTCTGCTTCTCTTGGCGAGGCAGCACAAAACTGGGAAACCAAATAACGAAGCAAGGTGCAGGCACTGACTTCAAGGGAAAACAGACCCTCGGTCACAGCTCTCGTTTTACTCCATCCACATCTCCCGTGGAAGCCTCGTCCTGTGGCAGTTCTCTGGCTCAGGAAAGATGTCCCCATACTCTGGCGGGGGGGGTGGGGTTGGGGTGAATACAAGCAAGAAGAGGCCTTACACAGCCACACCCAAAGCCTGACCTCCTAGGCTCCTTAGGAGGGAGGGAGAGAAACTGAAAACCAGTCATCCAGGTCAGAGCCCCTCCCTAGCACTTAGCTGTCGCTTCAATTTCCGCCAGGGGAAGAGGAGAAGGGGTGACTCACTGGACTCCTACAGCCTGGGAAGATAATTAGAAGGGAAAAAAGAGATTAAATCCTCAGAACACTGAGGGGCCCATGATTTAAAAGTCTCATTCCTAGAATGGACAACTGTAGCTCCTGTGGCCTCTTGAGCCTCTGACAAACTGCAGGTTCCTCCAATCGCTGAGGGAAACTAAGGTGAAGGAGGGTGAGCTGCCAGCCCCTTGCGAGGCCAAGGCGGCAGTCTTTCTGACCCCGTTCCTTCTTTAGCTTCTCCTGTTCCAAATGAAGAAAATCACCCACTTTCTTAGCTGTGGTGCCAACCATCACCCCTGGCTAATGAACGTCACCCCTGCAACCTTCTTTTTTGTCCCCCAAAGACTTTACTTTTGAGAGTAATCTCTATACCCAATGTGGGGCTCAAACGCACAGTCCCAAGTACAAGGGTCGCATGCTTGAGCGCGCCAGGAGCCCCACTCCAGCAACTTGGTAACAACTCTTCCCAGCTGAGCCGTGAACCCCAGAATCCAGCTCTAATATCTGCTGCCAAAACAAAGCCTGCCTGCACAGAAGCAGCATCTAGAAATGATGCAGGTAAGTCAACTTCACAGGCGGCACCTGCCCCTAAATCGAAACCAAGGACCAGTGCTCCCAACCTTCACACTCTAGCTGAGGGAACAGCCTGCCAAGGAGAGGCATGAAGGAACAGAGTCTGTTCCTGCCACATCCCATATTCTGCTTGGCTCAAGGAGAGGCCTGCCATTGCTATAGTACTTTGCCAGATTCCTAGGTGACCACTCCAAGTGGCTTGTCTGAATCTGTTGCCTTTGATGAAAGGAGACGGGGCCTGAGCTGTCAGGGCTGGTCCTCGGCCCATGACAGTAATCATAGAGCTCCAAAGCCTAGGGAGTGGCCATAGCCCAGAAGGCTGGCTGACTCACCGATGAGACTCCCAGACCTACACCAACCCAGGAAGAACAGGTTCTTCTGCCCACCCATCCAGCACTCCTGTTTTCAGGGAGAGTGGGTTTCATTATCCACACTCCCAGGGCACCTGGCTGGCTCAGATGGAAAAGCATGAAACTCTTGATCTCAGGATCGTGAGTTCAAGTCCCACTCTGGGCACAGAGATTACTTTTAAAAAATAAATGAAACTTAAAAAAAAAAAAAACCCGCACTTCTGAAAGTCTGTTTCCAAGCCCTATTATAAAAAATGGTTAAGCTTCTGGTTAGGAAAAGGAGTCAAGGAGCTTTGGATCTTAACCCCATCTCAATCAATACTTTGCTATGTAGCCTGAGGTAATCTACGGCAAACTCCAATCGAGTTACTTTGGCTACATGATACAGATATGAGAATGAAAGAGCCGATGATATCTGAAAAGATCCTGGAATTCTTTTTAAACCAGCTGGCTTAGTACTGAGCATTCACTGGCTACAAGGCACCCCACACACACCAAAAAACCCCCACGTTATTCACTAACAACATCATCACTAATTATCATTCCAGCTCCACCTTCATCCGTAATTCCGCCGCCCCTATGTGAGGTCCTAGAAATTCAAGAACACTTAAAACAGAGGTGCTAAGCTCATGAAGAATAGTCTATGCATTCCACCAATGCCTAGCACATAGTTTGAGTCTGTGGCTCGTGTTCCTTATTGATGAGGCAAGGCTGGAATGAATATCCCACTCCCTATCTCTAGGGATCCTCAAGATTCCAGGAGAAAACAATTTCTCCCCTTCTAGGTGGGTAAGTTCTCTTAAAACACTCAATCTGTCATGTCTTACACACTTTTCAAGCAGCTGAGTACAAGATGTAGGACTTGGGCACTTATTCCTGGATGCGAAACAACGTGGGAAGTAAAAGGAACATCCACTGCTCAATTAATGCCCTAAATCACGAGGCTACTCCCACTCAAATCAGGTGGTAGCACCTCTCTGCAGTAAAGAAAAAAAGGACCAGAGGCAGAGGCACTGAGGTTACCCAACTCCACGGGTAAAGGAGTTGGGAGAGGCTAGAGGCAGAAGGTGAACAGGAGAAAGCACTCTCATGGATAGGACACTGCAAGGACCAGCATGGCTTTCTGGACAACCCTGACAACCCTGACTTTTTTCCTTCCCACAGAGGACCACCTGCGGCAGAGATCTCACCCCTCTGCTCTCCCTACCAACTTGAGAAGCAGACCCACAGAGAGGCGAGCTGACTTCACTCACAGCTCAAGGAGATTTTAGGAGAGGGAATTCAGTGATCTACTTCAAATGTTATGCCAGGAGCCCTAAGAAAGATTCAGGGATCCCCGAAAGAGGCAAAAAGGAGACACCACGTGGCTGGGCCTCTCCACCCCACCCCCCAAGAAGCAGAGCAGCCCTCCTCTTGTGTCTTACACACTGGGCTTCCACGTAAGATCGAACTGGATAAAGGGTCATGGAGCTTACATAAACCCCTCAAGGTCAATTTCATTATACAAAGAATAGCTCTGCAAAGGTTAACAGACTTTACCAAAAAGTCTCCTGACCCCCATACAGTGCTGATTCCTCTTACCTAGCACTGCCACCCACCCTCGTCAATCACAAAAGGGGACTTTAAGATAGATGAGGATCCAGACCCGTTACCTTACACGCAGTGTGGAGGACCTAGCTGGGAGGAGGGGCATTCCTTCCGCAGACACGCTCCTTCCCAGACAGCGAAAAGGGGTAAGAATGAAAACAGAATTCTTGGCAACTCTCCCGCTCAGTTTTGGTACGGGACAAATTCAGCGAATGGGAAGGAAGGGCTGGGGTTCTGGAGGGAAAGCTTCAACTGTTCTACTCAAGCTTTTCCAGGGCACAAGGTCACCCTCTGATGACCAAGCCCAGCCGATAATTTCTGCTCACAGCTTTCCCTACCTGGCAGAGAAAGACTGAGGGTAAATTGTTCCTAATGAGTGGAAGGCTACATGCCTGCACTAATTACATGAGCCGGCTGAGAGCGACTCTACCTCCCACTCCAGGTCCCCTAGGTCCCAAAGTCATTCCCTCTTGGGACTCGGACTGATGAAAGAACAGACAGTTACAGGCCTAGGGAAGAGAACAGGAGGATGACAGAACAGTTACAGATTTAGGGTCCCAAACAGGAGCTGGTTCAAAGAGAGCCTTTCTCTGGGGCACCTGGCTGGACAGTCGGTAGAGCGTGTGACTCTTGATACGGGGGTTGTGAGCTCGAGCCCCACGTTAGATGTAGAGACTATTTAAAAATAAAAATTTTTAAAACAAAAACCAAGAGAGCCTTCCTCTTGTCTTTCTATCTGAAACCAGAAATTCTTTTTTAGGTTGTATACAGTTTTAAACAGGGAGGCTCTCCATGGAATTGAACCTCAAAAGGGACAGAATCCGTGGCAGAACCGTTTTTGAGAACAGTAGCAGCTCAGCCTAGATCTCTACCTACACAGGAGCTGCTACGGTCATATGGAAAGGAAAAGACGAGAATTTCACAGATACCCAGAGTGAGGTGATAAAGAGAAACAGGGTGTCTCCGGGAGGAGGAAATGAGCCCAGAAGCTGGTCCTGAGGCAACTGCCCAGGGACACTCCAGCTGTGACAAGGCTCCTCTTCAAACTCTGGACTGGAGGCAGCAATTGCAAAGTCCATACTGTCTAAAAGTATGGAGCCGAGACACCAGGAAATTAGGAGGGCCCCTACTTTTCAGGCACGAGGGAATGAGAAAGTAGGTTAAACAGCTTCAACTATCAGTTGAGAAAATGCCGACATCAGGACAACTCTTTGTGGTGAAACTGGTAGAACCAGCCAAGCACTTCAATGGCTCCAGATTAGCAAAATAAGAAGAGGGCTTCTGCTTGCCTGTCTCAGACGAAGTGAAAGAGAGAAACCACTAGGTCAGTCCCCTGAATTTTCTAGCTTCCCAAAGCCTCCGCCTCTGGAAGGAAAACGGGCCCTCCCCAATCAAACAGGCCTACGGGGGTCAATCGGGTCTTGGAACCCATCCCTCCTGACACAGCTCTGCAACTGCCACAAGGATATACACATCCTCCGGTTAAAATGCTGAGTCCAGGGGCGCCTGGCTGGCTCAGTCAATAGAGCATGTGGCTCTTGATCTTAAGGCTGTGAGTTCGGGTCCCACATTAGAGGTAGAAATTATGTCAAAATTTAAAAATCTTTAACAAAAAAAAAAAAAAAAAAGCTGATTCTACCTACTGGCCATAATAGCAGAAACCAAAACAAGTCAGACTGAAGAGTCACACCTCCTTCCTGACAGTCAGTGCACGAAGAAGGCTAGAACACTGGGGGAGACTGGGTGGCTCAGCAGGTTAAGCAGCTGACTCTTGGTCTTGGCTCAGGTCATGACTCCACTGCCCAGGAGATCAAGCCCCACATTGGGCTCTGTGCTGACAGTGTGGAGCCTGCTTGAGATTTTTTTCTCCCTCTCTTTCTGCTCCCCCCTGGCTCACGCATTCTCTAAATAAATAAACAAACCAACAAAAAAAAGGATAGAGCACTAAACATGTTGAATTTTTTAAGCAAAAGAGACAAACTATGAGGAAAAGTCAGAGAAGAGTAGGGCTGCTTTTGACCCCTGAGGGACTCAAAAGGCATGCTCGGGCTAGAGAGCTGGGGGCTCAAGAACCCTCTGCCCCCCAGAGGAAGAGGTGAAAGTTGGAAGATGCTCATACCTCAGATAAGAGATTCATTTTTTTTTCCTGTTTAAGACTACACAGAAAACATCACTGCTTTACTGACTCTACTGGCCAAGCCACACAAACCTTTTAGAATTCCTTTTGGCATCTGAAGCTCAACTTGGTGCAGGAGGTGGGAGGGCGGGGGTCTACTTCCCCTCCTCAGATTTAGTAGCTGTTCCAGGTTTCTCAGCATAACAGTAACTACTCCCCTCTTCCCACCCCACCAGCAATTCCTGCTTCATTCATCCTTTAATGAGTCCAACGGTCTTTATTCCCTATCCCTTCGATCCATTTCCTTCCTCTTTCCAGCAACCTCACGTTGCTCTGAACACCACCTCACAATTAGGGCTGAGCCTTAATCACGGCAAAGTGAACTCCCCAGAAAATCTAGCACGCTCTGATTGTTCCAAGAGCTACAACTACAACACTAACTCAGTGACTCAACAGTTTAAGGCTCGTAAGCCTGATACACGTTAATTTATAAACAGGTAACAGCAAAGAGGCTGGCCAGGTGGTCAACGGCTACAATACCGGAAAAGGGGCGAGAAGTCAGTCTCCTCCAGTGACCAGCAGATGAACAAAGTCTGAATACCCGAAGCAGGAAACCTTTCAACGCCACCCACTCTTCCTAATAGGACCAGTGAATGCAAGAATTACTGCCATCTCTTCAGCAGGAAGGGATGTAAAGGCAGCCCGCCAGGGCTCTTCCTAAATAAAACCTGCCCTTTCCCAGTGGCCTTCACTTCTCCAGGCGAAGGCTCTTAAGAGTACAGAGGAAACCATCTGAGTAGCACAAAAAGCCCAGCTGTCTCATTGGTATATCTTCTAAATCAATCCCAGAGTTCTCCAGTATGCTCAGCTCCGGAAAGCCTGGGGAAAAGCCATTACTGTGTGAAAAACCTCTCACTAGTCTGCTCTTTCTCGCACAGAACTGATTGCTTAAGCTGCTTCAAGCCTCTCTGGTGGCTTCCTCCTACTTCCTTCCCAGTTCACGATCATCTCGTGATGGAGCTGGATAGGAAAATGCAAAGACATCTGTGATTCCAAAGGAAGGGAGGCAGTGGAAGGTAGAGAATTCAGGAGAGCATAATTTTATAGCGAGGCTGAGAGGGTAGGCTTTCTTGCACCCGTCTCCCTGTGTCTCTGAGGTTTGCTTTCACCTCCATCAGACATCAGACATTCCCCAGGCACCTAGCAAGTAACAGGCAAAACTCAAGAGAAACCCCCTCCCCCCGCCTCACCTCCCACAGAGTGCCCCCCAGATACCACCACTGGAGGAGAACTCACGTAAAGGCAAAGAAGAGGGTCGTAGCTCCCACTAGGAAGACGGCGGCTGCGGAGACCGGAACATACTTGCTGGGCTTGAATCTCTTTCCAGACTCTGCGGGCATGTTGGAGCTCTGATGGGAGGTCTGCCCTGCCGCATAGCCCAGGCCCACACAGCGGCAGAACAGACAAGAAAACGGGATGAGGGAACCAACGGATGACCAGAGTGCGGAAGGAAACCAGGGGAAACCAAAACTGTCAAGTTCTCGCCCTTCCCCCTCCCAAATAAAACCAAAGGTCAAAAGATCGCAAATGAAGGACAGCACATGGGAGGGGGAAAGGTGATTCTAAATGACGAATAACCACCGCCCCAGAACAAGGCAGGAGAGATTAGGAAACACAACTTGTACAGTTTAGAAAGTGGGGACAAACAGTGGGCTGTACACATGCAAATGGCTGTGGGTGGAGGACAGGGGCCGCCAGACAGATGGAGGGACAGCTCATGGATGGAGGCAGTCCTTCCACAGGCAAGGAGGGGAGGCTGTCAGGCGGGGCAGAACACCTCAGGCAAGGACAGTCTTCTGAGGAGACACTATAGCACCTCCAGGGCTGCCATGCTCCACAAGAGGTGAGCGGCACCTCAGAGAGGCGCGCCCCGTGTTTCTATTTTAATCCAAAAGGGAACCAGAAGCCCCTTCCAGTTTTGAAGAGAAGCTGTTTGCACGGTGGTCCTCGGCCCTTTGAGGCAGTTTTCTCAATGCCACCACTCTCACACCTTGACTTCAAGGTTTCTAGTCCAGCAACGGTGGTTTAATTTTATTTCTTTTCTCTTGATGGCCAATGCTGGGTACCAGCTGTTACCAGGTTGAGTTGTAAATCCTTTCCTTCGAAGGGGGAGGGAAAACAGAAAGAGAGAGAGCACGAACTGGCCTGTCTTCAGTCTCTTCTTGTCATTCCCAAGCCCCCTAAGGGCTCCGTTTCCTATCGAGTTTGTGCAAAACTAAAGAGAAATGTAAAATCCCTGAAGCCATGTTCTTCCCAATTAGCAAAATAAGATGAAGAAATCGATTCCACTCAATGGTAGTGTTAAAAAAAAAAAAAGGGTACAGTGGATGATGAAGACAAAGTTCCAAAGAAGTCCCTGTTTCCAGGTTAGTCAATGTCTCTGATCTTTCTTCTTCAGTCTTGGGCTTTCTAGATGCGGAATTCAACTGGGTCACAGCGCCTCACCTGGAAAAAAATAAATACCTTTATCAGATAAATTCTTTCAGGGAGTTTCTTGAAAACATCAAGGCTAACCCCCACAGGCTACTCTGTTTAAAAAGTGCCTTTTATGGCATACACTTCACTTACGTGCATGTGGGAAAGGACTCTGAACTAAGAGAACAATGGATTCAGAATCTTTACCTCTTCTAAGTGCTGTTCATACTGGAAAGAGAAGAACACGGCTCCACTGGCCTAAGGTCATCAAAGAACTAGCTCTTATAAGGGGGGCGTCCCACCTGACACAAATGGGCAGAACAAATATTAAGAATATCAAAATCTAAAGACATACAAGGGCACAGCAGTGAAGGGCAGTCCTAGAAAAGGGACTTCGCTTTGGAAAAAGAAAGTATTTATTGCAACAGCGAAGAAAGAAGAAAGTAACCTCAAAATGAGGACAGTCTGTCTCATTTCCTTTCTGTGTATGTCTCTTGTCTCTTGTCTCCTTATGCTTTTTAGTTATAACCCTGAAAAGGCAGCCTCTGAGTTTTGGTCTGCTGGAATAACCCATGAAAGGACCTGGGTGAAAAAATGTCCTTGAACCGTGAGGTGAGCTGCTCTCTATGAGAAACTGAGTCAACCATAGGGACTGGTCCTTTTCTTGCCAGTTCAACAACCTATTCCTACACTAGCCTATCAGCAGCTCAACTGTGCCCCACATTCCCCATATGATTAAGAGTAACAATTATTTCTGTTGACGCCAGTGCCCAAATAACACCAGCACTTTGGATTTTATAGGATGTTTTTCATCTAGTGATCTCAAAGCACTTAACTCACATTATCTGGTGACACAGTCCCTTACCCCACTCCATAAAATTGAAGGCTAGAGAATGCCTGAGGCCATTCTACTTAATCACTCGACCAGTCAGGTTAAGAACCAGAGTTCACATGCCCCTTTGCCAATATAAAGCCTTTCTATCACTTTCTCATCCACTACACTATTTGCCCAGTGATTACATCTTGGAATCTGCAGATCAAAAATTTTACTTAAGTTAGAATTTAAAAATAAAAGTTTAGGGGTGCCTGGGTGGCTTAGCTGGTTGAGTGTCTGACTCATGAGCTCAGCTCAGGTCGTCATCTTGAAGTACTGAGTTAAAGCCTATGTGGAGTCTACAAGGAAAGGAAAAGGAAAGGGAAAGGGAAGGGGAAGGGGAGGGGAAGGGAAGGGAAGGAAAGGAAAGGGAAGGAAAGAAAATGTAAAAATAAAGGTTTATTTTGACCAAAGAGGCCTGGTATTTAATACCAAAGGGAGAGATTCAAATGTCAGAAGATTCAGATGGCGAAATACAAATGGGCCCAGAATTTATCACTTCCTCTCTTACCTGTGGTATGGAAGGCAAAGGCACCTTCCTTCAAGATGCACTGCCTCTCTCCTTAAAACAGTTTTAGAGGGTCAAACAGCAATATTAGAATACACTGAACACTTAGATACTAAAAAAAATTGTTAAAGGACTAAAAACGATAAATCTCTTTTAGCTCCTGATTTTACGACTAACACTGAATTTCTATGGGAATGAAATCCCAACCATCTCAATTTACGCCTAAGTAGCCTTCCGAACACTGAGAAGCAAATTCTTGGGTCTGTGGACAGTACTATTTTTTTTTTCTAGGAGAGAGAGACAGCGTGAGCAGGAGAGGGTCAGAGAGAGAGGGAGTCACAGACTGAAACGGGCTCCAGGCTCTGAGCTGGCAGTCAGCACAGAGCCCGATGCGGGGCTCGAACCCAGGAACCGCGAGATCACGACCTAAGCGAAAGTCGGACGCTTAACCGACTAAGCCACCCAGGCGCCCTGTGTGGACAGTACTATTAAACTTGCCCCTCAAAAGCCCAGAGATTTAAAGAAGATGGAAAGCTGCCCTGCTTTAACTTTATCTAGGGGAAGTAACAGCAGTTAGACACCTTATTTTATTTCAGATTATATTTTCTGACAGGAAAAAAGTCACATGGGCTCGTATTGCCACAGCAATACAGGGTCATAAAAGGCTATGCAATTTGGGGAGTACTAGAATGGGAAACAAAAGAGATCAACATCTGAAATCTTTAGGGCGTATACGCTGGAAGGGAGAAGACAAAAACTGAACAACGTATTGGGTATAATAAAGACACACCAAGTCTTAGCAGAAGAATGTGCTGTGGCAAGAGGGATGAGACTGCGGTGTGAGTGGTTCATCAGGGCCAGCAGTCTGGATCCGTACCAGCATGAGAGAGGTGTACAAGAATGTATATGACACATTCAGGCACAGAGTAATCTATGGAATGGCAATATGCATATGTAAAACACACTATCGAATGTACGGTATAAAGGCTTAACACAAGGAGGTGCCTCCTTAAAGGGGTGGATGGGTATGGGCAGTTCTACCATAACTCAGGTGTTATTTGTTGAAATAAGGTAGTGTGACAGAGCAATATAGTAAATCCGAACACCGCGCAACCAAGGTATCATGGAATGATAATCCACATGTCAAGATGTTGGCTGGAGTCACCCATAAGTTGAATGCCCGTGTTACTACATATGGAGGTAGCCAAGTACATGGCAATACAATTCCTGTAAGCATTAGGTGGATTTTAAAAAATGGGTGATGATGAGCATTCTGAAGAGATTTGATACAGCACAGGGGGATACTGGGACAAAACGACAGGGATGCTAATGTAAGATCAACCTAGACAAAATGGTACTAACCAGGAAGTGAAAAATCCAACGCAAAAAGAAGGACGAAGGATATAACACATATCCGATCCTACACCTCCTCCCATAACTTTTAAATCACTTTCTTACTTCTCATTAAAGTATTTTCATTTGGCCAAGTAGGTAAAACACTTTCCACCTCTTTGTCCCACAAAGAGAGTCCTATAGGTAAAATATTGGCCAACACATTCGAGCTCCACTAGCAAAAAGTACAAAGTACTAAAAGCACGGAGCAGCCGGCTGGTGGGGGTAGGGGGAGAAAGCGGACGGATGCGAGAGAACAGGTAACAGAATGAGGCTTGAGCCAAAATAAGTATCAGCAGAGGAGAGCAAGGGACCTGTAATGCAGGGAAGTAAAAGGGGAACAGCACCCAGTCGCCACCCCGGAGCTGGGAAGAGAGAATCACCATACGGGGCAGAGCTGGCTGAGACCGAGAAGACGGAATCCGCGGCGGCAGGGCCCACCAAGGCTGCGGGAGACGGCGGAGCCCGGGGGCGCAGGGCCGGGGGCGGAAGGGGCGGCGGCCGGGCGCCAGGCACCCAGGGACCGGGGTCCCGAGCCAGGACTTGGCGGCCGGGCACTAACCCGTTCAGAGCCCCGGCGGCCGCGGATCCCCGGCCTCTACTCGTCGTCCGTTTCCGGGGCCCACGGGTCCCGCCGCAGTTGGATGACCCGGCCCGGAGCAGGAATGGGGCCTCAAACCACCTCCCCCCCCTTCGCGGTCCCCCTTCCCTAGAGGTCACTCTCCCCTCCCACCTCACTGGCCCGGCACTTCCGGTTCCGCAGGGGCCGGTGTCCCCGGTACTCACCCCCAGCGCGGTTCCCGTCACAGCCGCCGTCGTTGTCGCCGCCGTCTCCCGGCAGTGCCGTCCGGCCTCTAAGAGGCCGCGCGCGGCCCCCGCACGCTCCACGCCCGCCCTGCTACGCGCGCTCCCGCCCGGCGACGCTCGTCTTCGAGCCGGCGCGCGGCCGTTGCCCTCAGTGCCGGGTCTCAAGCCCTCCCACCGTTCCCATTGGCTCCCCGTCCCGGGCGCGCGCAACGTCTCGCGCGGAGCACGTTTCTCTCATTCATGCGGCTCGCGCCGCCGCGCCCGCCCCCGCTCACTCTCCCATTCACCCATAGCCCCCACCCCCACTCCGCTCCAGGGCGTGCGCGCGAACCCGGCGACCGCGGCGACCTCGCGGTCTGATTGGCTGCAGGAGCACGGCGCCGTACGCACGCGAGAGAACGAGCGCGCGCGCGCACACGGCCGTGGGGTTCCGCAGACGACTAGGCGAGGATTGGCGTACTGCGCAGGAGTCAGAAAGGGGGAAGTGTCCGAGGAAGTCTTTTTCCTGTGTCCCACATTCGAGCCCTACGTATCCAGGAAGAAATCCCTGGAAGTAGAAATAATTATGTGTGTTGGAAAGACTCAAAAGCAAGGACCTAGAGCCTCTCTCATGCTCCAGACCCCCTCCAAGTAAGTGTGGTACGGCCCAGACAGGCTTCATGTGTAACCAATGGCCAGTCGGCCCCGCGGTCCTCGCCTTTCAGCCCCTTCGTGCATTGGTTCACCCCTTGGAGACGAAATAGCTCCCACCCAGCCACACCCCCTCTTTTTTTTTTTTTTTTTGGATGGCGAAAACTTTATTTAAAGCAATCTTAACGGAAGCGTCCTGGGTCGGGCGAGCTCCCTCATACCAGCAGAATCCCGGGATAACGGAATGGTCTGACTGTGGCTCTCGCACAATGGGGGCGCCCGGACTAGAAGAATCGTGTGGGGCGAAGCTCCTGCCCGAGGTCAGGGAGGAAAAGGAAGAAGAGCGGCGCGAGTCTTGCAGCCGTCCGTAGGGCCGACCGTGACCGTGGCAGGAGGCGCAGGGAGTGAGCGCCTTCCGAGGCGGTGGCAGCCCCCCGGAGCGCCAGAGGGCTGTTGGCTTCGTTCCTTTAGTTCCTCACTGCGGCACGGGGGACGGGCGCCGGCTTCCCTAACTTCGCCCCGTCCGGGAACGCAGGCTGGAAGACGGCTGTCAGCCCTGGCAGACTGCTAGCAGACCGCGAAGATCACAGCGCCACACTTTGCCCTAATTAGCCCTACACAGCTGTGAACCCAAGAGCCTGGCCAGGTGTTGTTCTCTCCTCATTTAGCTCAAGGCCGGTTCTCTTTTGAAAGCCGCTCTGGTGGTTACATAACCGAAGTGTTCCAGCAGCCACTTCTCTGAAGCCAATCACCTGTAAAGTGTGGTTCTAAATCCTGCGGTGTGTCCTCGCGTTTGGCGTCAAATGTTGCTGGTTTTAACTGTAGTCTAATATTTTAGTACTAGGCAGCAAGATGAAGGAGAAAGGTTTTCTGGGGTCCAGTCTTTTAACTCCTTTGACATGGCGTAGGTATCAGGTTCTAGTTTATTCTTTTTAAAAAAAAATTTTTAATGTTCATTTATTTTTGAAGGGGAGTGGGGAGGGGGGAAGAGAACGAGTGGGGGAGGGACAGAGAGGGAGACACAAAATCTGAAGCAGGCTCCAAGCTCTGAGCTGTCCCATGTGGGGCTCGAACCCATGAGCTATGCGATCATGACCTGAGCCGAAATCAGCAGCTTAACTGACTGAACCACCCAAGCGCCCCAATTCTTGCTAAGGATTTCAACCATTTACTGCAACACACTAGAGAGTTCTTTTAATGACAATGTGTACTAAAAATGAAATCTTTTTGTTTTTAATAAAAAATGAAATGTTGATAACACTTTAGGCCATATAAAAGGTAAAGTTATTATTGGAGATACAGTATTTTTTTTTTATTTATCGAGGTTTTTCTATCTGTAAATGAGGTTAATTTGTTTCCCTAGGAAGAACTAAAATTTCGTTTCTCTACTGCATATTTTTCTTGGATTTTAAGATTTCATTTCCCCAACTTCACAAATTAGCCATCTTTCTTTTCCTACTTTCAAGTTTAAGAAACCGTTAGTCTAAGAAACTGTTGTCTTTTAGCTAGACATTGCTAAATGAAAATAAAAATTCCATCTTCAACCAACCACACGGTTAAAGCTCCCCTTGGACACTGGACTACTGGATGCCAGCCTCTTAGCTGGATGAGCACTAATGGTGATATAGTCATTATCCAAAGGTTTAGATGAGATTCCATTTCTTGTCCAGTTTGTTTTAGGATCATGCAAGGTATTTCCTGGAAAGGATGTTTCATAGAACTTAAGGTTTAAAGTACTAGCCACTTCTGAAAACTACTGCACAGTAAAATCTAGGCTAAAACAGTGGGGTATCCAGACCACCCAAACTCCAAATAAATTAATTTGCTATGTATATTACATAACACATTTTTTTTTCTGGCTATACTTTGCCAGTCCTTTACATCTCATGCTGATAGAGGGCAAACTACAAGGTCAATTTTATTTTTTTTAAGAGTTTATTGTCAAGTTGGTTTCCATATAACACCCAGTGCTTATCCCCACAAGTGCCCTCCTCCATACCCATTACCTCCCTTCCCTTCCCCCCCACCCCATCAGCCCTCAGTTTGTTCTCAGCATTTAAGAGTCTCTAATGGTTTGCCTCCCTCCCGCTCCCCCACTCTCCACTTCTCCCCCATGGTCCTCCGTTAAGTTCCTCCTAATCCTCCTATACGTGCAAACATATGGTATTTGTCCTTCTCTGCCTGACTTATTTCACTCAGCATAACATCCTTAAGGTCCATCCATGTTGCTACACATGGCCAGATTTCATTCTTTCTCCTTGCCATGTAGTATTCCATCGTATAGATAAACCACATCTTCTTGATCCATTCGTCCGTTGATGGACACTTAGGCTCTTTCCATGTTTTGGCCATTGTTGAGAGTGCTGCTATGAACATTGGGGTACATGTGCTCCTATGCATCAACATTTCTGTATCCCTTGGGTAAATTCCTAGCAGTGCTATTGCTGGGTCATAGGGGAGTTCTATTGTTAGTTTCCTGAGGAACCTCCACCCTGTTTTCCAGAGGGGCTGTACCAGTTTACATTCCCACCAACAGTGTAGGAGGGTGCCCGTTTCTCCACATCCTCGCCAGCATCTAGAGTTCTCTGATTTGCTCATTTTAGGCACTCTGACTGGCGTGAGGTGGTATCTCAGTGTGGTTTTGATTTGTATTTCCCTGAGGAGGAGGGATGCTGAGCATCGTTTCATGTGTCTGTTGGCCATCTGGATGTCCTCTATGGAAAAGTGTCTGTTTATATCTTCTACTCATTTCTTCACTGGATTGTTTTTCGGGTGTGGAGTTTGGTGAGTTTACAAGGCCAGTTTTAGTTCAACTTACTGGTAAACAGGCAGAGGCACCTGGGTGGCTCGGTTAGTTAAGCCTCCAACTTTTGGTTTTGGCTCAGGTCGTGATCTCACCCAGTTAGTGAGCTGGAGCCCGGCATTGGGCTCTTCACAGTGCAGAGCCTGCTTGGGATTCTCTCTCCCTCTCTCTCTGCCCCTCTGGTGCTATCTTTCTCTCAAAATAAATGAACTTTAAAAGAAATTAAACAGGCAGACCAAAAAAAAACCTGCTACCCTTGGATTTAGGCACAAAGACAAATGCCCTTTTAGTACCAAAACCACCAACGATCTCTTTTTTATTATTTTTTAGTAATATCTATACACAGCCTGTGAGGCTTGAACTCATGACCTCTTTCTGTTTAAATACCGCTGCCTTCCCTCCTGTCCTTATGAAAGGTCTCTGCTTATGTTAAAGCACTTTCTCCCCTTGTGCTCTGGATCCCATCCCCTTTATTCCTGCATTTTCTTCCAAATTTTTTATTTGACCTTGTGCTTGAAACACAGGAAAAAAATAGAATGGTGTCAAGATGATTCCTATACTCATCATTAAATTCTCTTCCTCTAGTCTGCTGATATGCTGTGTCATCCCAGCTAAAAAACAAAAAACAAACAAACAAAAAAACTCCCTTAACCCTACATCCAGCCTCCTCTTCCTTAGCAAAGCTTCTTGAAAGAGTTGTCTACAGATGTTATCTTTATTGCTAACGTTCATATAATTTTATCAATAATACATATATTTCAATAGAACTTTTATCTCCACCATTCCAAAACTACACTCATAAGGTCAATACTGACCTTCATGCTTCCAGATCCACAGCCAAGTCCCCTTTGCTAGCTCCCGTTATACTTTGCCTCTTTAGAGTGACCTGAAAATCCATCTCTGTCTCCTAATTTTCCATTTACACAGTTCCTAAAGAATTTCAACCATTACTAATGACTTAAAAGCACTCCTCCATAAGCCAACAGCTTCCATGAAGCTTCAGCCCTAACTCCCTAAACCTTCCAACTGCTTGTTTCTACCTCTCCACCCAGAATCTCCATATGGACGCCTAGTAGACAGCTAACACTTAATATTGCTAAAGTAGGTCTTTTGATATTCCCTCCTCCCTTCCTGAATTTCCTCAATCTCCTATCCAATCTACCTATTTGAATAAATACAGAAATCAACTTTCATTCCATTTTTTCCCCACCACTTCCATCAGCCAAGGCCTATCTTACCTTCAAAATGTCCCAAGGCAATCTACTCACCAATTCCACCTCCACTAGTCTAAGCCCCCATCAATTCTCACACTAAAACTACAAGTCTCCTAACTTGTATCGTTGCTCCTATCTCTTGCCTCTATAATCCATTATCCACACAGCAATGATCTTTTCCAAATCAGGCCATTCCTGTTTAACCACTTGCTTTGGTCTAAATACCCCCAGAATTCTTAAGTTGAAATACTAAGCCCCAAAGATGATGGTAATAGGAGATAGGACCTTTGAGAAATGCTTAGATGAATGCAAGGCCTTCCTGAGTGGGATTAGTGCCTTTGCAAAAGAGGCTCCATGGTGCATCCCCAGCCCTTCTGCAATGTGAGGACATAGCTAGAAGGAAGCAGTCTGCAACCCCAAAGACAGCCATCATCACAACAGGACCATGCTGGTGCCTGAAACTTGGACTTTCCTGCCTCCACAACTGAGGAATCTCTGGTGTTTATAGGCTGTCTAGTCTGTGACATTTTGTTACAGCAGCTTGAAGGAACTAAGGCACAGCTCCTCTCCCAACATTTGCCACTGCTCTTGGATTACAAAAGCCCTACATTATCTGGTCTCTGCTGCCCCCTCCAGCCTCAATTTGTACCAAGCTTCCCTTGATACACCAGCCTCTCCTTTCATCAAACACATGAAGTTTTTTTTTCCCTTCTTAGCGTTTTGCTCAGTTTCCTCCACCAGGAAGATTTTGGCCCAGTCTCACACAGCCGTTCAGGTCTTGATGCCAGATGTGCTCAGGGGAGGCCTTTCCTGACCACCCAGTCTAAAGCACTGTCCCTAGTCACTCTATCTCAGATCACCCAATTTTAAGTCTCTGCATAGCACCTACCATTTTTGTTTGTTCATTCTACATAAGCTCTGTAAGACTTTGTCTATGTTGTTCCCCATTCACAATGACAAATAGCAGATACTCAATAGAGACCTTATGGAAAGAAGGAATGAAGGGCATCAGATATTTACTCAAATCCAAACTAGGAACCCAAATAATTTGCAAGAAATCAAAGAGAATGGGCTTTCCCGACTTCTTACCATCTGAAAAAGCTCAATTTACACTTGGACCTAGGGCCCAGTTCCAGTTGGATAGACAATAGGAAAGACAACTGCAGCTGAGAACAAATGAGCTATGTCTGGAAAATGATTAGGCCACAAATCTCAATCCAAGTAAATCACTGGCCACTTCAGCTCGTCCTAGTAAGCCAGCACGGACAACAGACTTAGCATCTATTTACCTATGAGGGAAGGGAAGGAGAACCATTATAAAAATTCACTTGTTTGCCTCACAGGTGGGCTCTTGGCTTTCCTCTCCTCTAAGAGTTTAGCAGGAACTCATTCCAGTGATGTTTCCATAGTTTAGGGGGAAAAAACCAAAATTTTTACAAATCATACCAACTTCTGTGACATGGCAAAAATATTTATTAAAATTTTCCAAATTTGAACATTATTTGAAAGAGGCCTCCTGAGTCAATCTTTCATCCTGGATAAATGGGATAATAAGTACTATATACAGAATATAAAGCAGTGGTAATAAAAAAAAAAATTCCTCCTAAAAATTTATCCACCAAGTAGTACAGTGGCAGAAATGGGATGCTCCAGGGTCTCAAGAGAATTCAGAGTGGCACCTTAGGTGACCCAAGAAACCAATCATATTCTCATAGTTTTCCATTTGGTTCAAGATTAGAAGAGTTAGGTTACCAGCAACTGTTTCAAAAGGTAGAAATATGCTTTCTACTAGTTCACTATTTGCTGGCCTGTGTGGCCTCAACAGATTCTCATACCACAGCCCGTCTGCCTTTGGTGATGACCAGAAGATCTCTGTGTCCCAGGCAGCAAGGTTTCCTGCTCATCTCTACTTAAGATCCATGAACCTGATGTCCATGATGAGAAGGAAGTTCTTGGGCAGTGGGCGGGGGGCTGGGGAGAGAACAGTAAACACTTGATGCTCCAGGTCCACACTGGTCACCACGATGAAGCCAGCCACACTTGTCTCAGAAAGGTTCTCCTCTGTGCCCTCAGCAGTGCTAACACTCAGGAGGTGGTGCACCATATCTCGGCCAGGCGTGACAGGCACCAGCTTGAGCTGATTGTCCTCCTGAGACATGCCCAGGGGCAAACAGGAGTCTGGAATGGTGGGTGCTCCAACTTTGTAGATTTTCACATCTGAAAATTTGACGTTGAAGGCATGGGGATAGAAACAGCCCCGGAATCCATAGAAATACTCACGGATACGTTCGTCCCTACACTCCCGCCGGAAGTCTTTGGAGCGTTCAACCACACCCCCAGATTTAGGGAGCAGCACGGTGCGCACAAAGTGAGGCAGGTCCCGTTTTAGTTCGTTGTACAGTCGTTCTTGATCCAGAACCACAACCACATCTACCTCAAAGGCTGACGCTGCGTGCACCAGGGCCTGGTAACCAGAGCCTTTGACCCAGCCACAGGTATTAATGACACAGCCACTCACAGAGGCCCTTCGGTTCACTTCACATCTTTGATTGAACACATCCGCTAAACGAGAAGTAATCTGCAAAAGAAAGCATTAAGGTGAGGGAAAAAACCCCACAAAACTAACAAACTCATAGCTATGTAGAATAAGTGGTCATTAGGTACGAGAACAAGTGATATTCTTGGGGCGCCTGGGTGGCTCAGGTCGTGATCTGGTGGTCCGTGAGTTCGAGCCCTGCATAGGGCTCTGTGCTGACAGCTCAGAGCCTGCAGCCTGCCTTAGATTCTGTGTCTCCCTCTCTCACTCTTTTTTTTTTTTTTTTAAGTGTTTTTATTGCTGAGAGAGAGGGAGAGAGAGAGACAGCATGAGCAGGGGAGGGTCAGAGAGAAAGGGAGATACAGAACCCAAAACAGACTCCAGGCTCTGAGCTGGCTGACAGCACAGAGTCCAACGTGGGGTTCGAACCCATGAACCGTGAGATCATGACCTGAGCTGAAGTCGGAAGTTTAACCGACTGAGCCAACCCAGGTGCCCCTGTGTCTCCCTCTCTCTGTCTCTTCCCTGCTCACACTCTCTTCCTCAAAAACAAATAAAAAAATGACATTCCTAATGGCTGTGGTTTTAACCACATTAACATGTTTTTATGTTGCTTCTTCTGTTTATTGTTTCATGTCCTCAGCAGAAATTGAGTTAATTACATAAGAACAGGTCCACAGACCTATTTAACACTCTGAGGCTGACTTGTATTTGAAATGGACTTTTCCAAAATCATCTGGCAGTAATACCAGCTGAGAGGGAGCAAAGAATGGCCATAGGCGGTTTTAATTAGCACTTTCACACAGCTTCCTGTCCTGATAACAGCCCTTCCCTCCATCCCACCTTGGCTCTGTCTCTGACCTTGTTATACAGTTTGATGTTGGTGCCAGGAGTGGTGGAGCCAAAATGGTACACCAGAGGGGCCTGGATAGAGAATCCCTCTTCAACATCCGCTGGCCGCTCGATGTAGAGGGCTCCCATGGTACCAGGGATGGAAACAGAGCCTTGACCCACATCCAGCTCTACGTAAGTGGGGCGGCGGCCCAAACGCACTGCGTAGTTGAGCAGCAGCCGGCACACTGTGGACTTGCCCACATCGGTGGGGCCCACTACCATCACCCGCGGGCCTCGCTCTTCTTCCTTCTCCGCCTGCCTCCTCATCTGCTCCAAGGCTGTGTGAGTGTTGAGATAAAGTAACATCGGAGTGTCCTTGGAGACGTAAGCCACCTCGGTGCGGCCACTCAGCTGTAAAGAACAGCCATGCCAAGTGAAAACAGCCACCTTGGCACCAGCATCGAAGGTGAATTTCTTGTTTCGGGTCAGCTCTGTGCCGAAGATCTCTGCCATCCCAGCCAGCAGCTCCAACTGAACTGACTGAGATGCCTCCACTTCAAAGCGAAGTTCTGTTTCTCGCTCTAGTTCAAATTTAGTTGTTGGCTTCTTGTCATCATTGGCCTCCTCCCCCATCTTGTGTGTGTAGCTGCTGTGCCTAGAACACAAAGGAACGATCAGATCTAAAGAGAAGTTAGGACATTGTTCAAAATCCTCCAATGGGTGTTTCTCCTCACCTTGACTTATCTTTTCTCCTTCTCTGTGATCAACACCGGTCTCACTATATATTTACTGTCTGCCTACCCACACTGGACCTTAAGGGTTGGGCAGTTTGGTTGCTACTGTATCTGTAGTATCTAGAATAGGGCTTGACAACCCGTAGGCACCTCATAAGGACACCGAGTAAACAAATGATTCAGACATAAGAAAACTGTATCTACAGATTGACCTAGGGCTTGATTATATCACCTCCATCGCTCCTTTCATCACTACGGGATACTCGACTTGAGAAGACAACTGATGCCCACTCCACCACTCTCTTATTCAACAAGAAACGGCGTCTGCAATCTGGATGCAAAGCAGAGAATACGGGGTTTGGACCTGAAACAGCATTAAGCCCCGCTCAGCAACTACTAGGTAGTGTATTTAGACAAATCACTTAATCTCTCTGAGCCTTTTCCTCAGCTGTCACCTGGAGGCACTTGAACTTCCTCTCACAAAGTGTTGTTCTGGGGACTGGTGGAGGGGGAAAAAATTACTTCGTAAACTAGAAAACGCCGAGAATGATTTCCGATCCCGAACCACAGCTCCAAGTGCAGCATCTATCTGTCCAGGCACTCCCCGGCGCCGAAATCTATCCAGCCCCCAAAGGGGCGATAGTTGCATTCCTGAGCTTATTATCTTACCTGCACAGCCGCGAACCCAAACCGGTAAACCGAGGAGCCTCCAGGCGGACCTAAACCCAACTATCTGCCACGCTCTCCCAGCTCCACGCCGGAAACAAAAGCGGTTCCGCACTTGCGCAATGGAGGAGCCGCGGTCGCGCGATGTCTCTTGGGATATGTAGTTGTGCGGGCACGGCCTCGAGCTGTTGAGCTCGCGCAGCCGCTCGGCCTTCTGGGAGTTGTAGTTAAAGGATTGTTTTGATCGTGACGCCAAAGTGGGAGGGGCGGTGACCGGTATTGTTTGCGAAGCAGGCGAGCACGGGGGTAGGAGGCGTGGCGGTTACGCCCCGCGCGGGGCGGGGACCCGCCGAGGAGCCAATGGTTGCCGAGGCACGGCTGCGGCGGACTCTCGCCCCAGCGTTCCCGCTCGCCTGCCGCCGGGCCAGGAGAAGGGTGGGGGGAAGCGGGGGTAGGCTCACCATCTGGGTCCCACGACCGTCTGTTTGCCAGGACCACAAGCCACATGGTGGGGACATGAGCAAAACCCTATGTGGAACACGAGGAAATCTGAGAGTAAGGAAAGTGGAGGAAAACACCCTGTCCGAGGCCAGCCTGGGCTGTCATCCCCTACCTGACACTGTGCTTGGCACTTAGAGGGTTAACGTTTTGCTTTTGTTTTGTTTTGTTTTGTTTTGTTTTGTTTTGTTTTGTTTTAATAAAAGAAATAACAACCCAAGAAATCCTTCCAGTTACTCTCTAGGTCAGTCATTACCCAACAACGTCTCTGTCTCTCCTACTGAATGGGGAATTCTGCTGGGAACTCCTTTCTCTCCCTGAATCCCAGTTAAACCATGCCACCCATTTACCCCCGCAGGTAACAGGTTGGGCCGCGTCTGTGGTTCTCAGGGGCTTCGGCTTCGAGATCTGCTTTGCTGTGTCACTTTCTCGCTGTGTGACCTTGGGCAAATCAGGCTTAAACTCTCTGAGGCCAGTTTCTTGTCTAAAATAGGAATAATAACAGTACTCAATCGCTTAAAGTTGTTTTAAAGATTGGGTGAGACGAGGGCGCCTGGGTGGCTTAGTCGGTTAAGCGTCCGACTTTCGCTTAGATCATGATCTCACGGTTCCTGGGTTCGAGCCCCGCGTCGGGCTCTGTGCTGACTGCCGGCTCAGAGCCTGGAGCCTGTTTCAATCTGTGACTCCCTCTCTCTCTGACCCTCCCCTGCTCACGCTGTCTCTCTCTCTCTCTCTCCTAGAAATAAATAAAACAAAAAAAAAATTTTTTAAGATTGGGTGAGACGATACATTTAAAGTGCTAAGCACACTGTCGGTGACATAGCATTTGACGTCAGCTTTTAAGTTTTTATTATAGGTTGAGCAGGGGGAGCACTAATAATTCCATTCATTTGTACAGTAGTTTAAAATTTTCAAAGCCCTTTTCATTATCTTCTTTCACAGCCACCCTGTAAAGTTAGTTTTATTATCTCCACTTTCAGACGAGGAAGGAGACTAAGGTAGGTGAAGGGACTTCCTCAAGCTACAACTCAAACCCCATTATAATAGAAAACACATGGTGTTAGATGCCAGGTACTGTTCAAGCGACTTGACAGGTGTAAGTTCATTTAATCCTCAGAAGAATCCTGTGAATATACTGAAAATGTCATCCCCACTTTACAGATGAGTACGTTCTTCAGTCCGGTGACCATGGTTAATCCAGATCCAGAAGCCTGGGATGATTTTGTGGGTTGCATCTTTAACACTGGCCCTGCCCTACCAGCCACGTGGTTAGCGCCATCCTCACTGCTCACAGCTTTTTCTTTAATGGTTCGTTTTAATTCACTCATTCACCACGGCATGCACTAGTTCTCTCGTGACCTATTAAGTATCCCATGATCTTTCACCATTCTTCAGAAACTCAGTTCCAGGATTCTATTTGCAAATTTTCTCCCAGAATGAGCGCAGCCTCTCCTGTTTCCTTGCAGTCTACCTCCCAGATCTGTTTCTTTGCCTCCACACTCTCTCCCTTGAGGCAATTTCTCCCAATTAGCTGAAGGTCATCTTTATTTGGACACTGTATAGCCATCTCGAGTTGAATTTCGGGCAAAGAGACCTCTCTCCTCCTTTAGACTATCTCCACTTCTTCTTTTTTTTTTTTAAAGATTTATTATAGTTGTATAACCTAAGCCAGAGATTTTTTTTTTTTAATGTTTTATTTATTTCTAGGAGAGAGCAAGACAGCGTGAACAGGGGAGGGTCAGAGAGAGAGGGAGTCACAGACTGAAACAGGCTCCAGGCTCTGAGCTGGCAGTCAGCACAGAGCCCGACGCGGGGCTCGAACCCACAAACGCGAGATCATGACCTGAGCGAAAGTCGGACGCTTAACCGACTAAGCCACCCAGGCGCCCCGACTATCTCCACTTCTTAAAGCGAGGGCACAACATTTAGAGCATCCACGCTTGCCTACGCGCTTTCTCACTATTCATCTTTCACCAAGCGCTCCTGTCATCCACACCCCACTCCCAAACAATACTGTCCTCATTTGTCTTTTTCGTCGTCCTCTCTAAATTCTTGATCGTTTTCTTCCTGAGTTAAACTAATTAGTATCCCCTTTTGCTCCCGAATGTTCAATCCTTGCCTGAAGAACTACTCACCTCTACCCTTTTCCCACTTCTATCATTTCTCCCAAGAATGATTCCCCAAATGCCTCCCTCCATTTACCTTTCCTTTCTCATCTGCTGCCCACGCATAAACCCTTCTTTCTTTGCCCAGTTCTCTCTCTCACTTCCAAACCTCTGGTGATATCACCCAAGGCACCTGAACTGTGTTTCCAGAATTTACCTCAAACCTCAGAATCTTCCCTGATTAAATATTCATAATTCCTTTTATTTTTCATACCCAGCTAGCAAATGCCTCCCATTACCCACATTTCCCTACTCTTTCCTTCCTTGCATGTGAAAAGACAAACCACCCACAAGCTGTCCTTTCTAAGTCCCTATCTTTGTCACACTTCATTTTCTAGATGTTAGCCTCTGTTAGAAGTTGGGATTTTTTATCGTAGAGAATGTGTTCTGTGCCCACATACTTTAGAGATATGCATAGGACAACCACTACATGAGAAATAGAATCTGAGTCAAATGAAAAAGACTTGGAAGCTGATAGAAAAAAAAATAGCACTGAGAGATGGAAGTTCTTCCTATGCTATCCGGTTGGTATGTGTCTCTTGAGATCTCAGAATTTAAGAGTAAGTCCTCTCTGGGTTTAAGGATATTAAGTTGAGCACACTATTTTTGAAATAACAATAACTACTGTTATTTCGCGTGCGGGGCACTTTTTAGGTGTTTACATGTTCCTTCACCTTATTTCACATCTCCATGGGGTAAATGTCATTAGCTTCATTTAGCAGAAGAGGAAACCTGGAGGCACAAACAGAATCAGCAACCTGCCCAGTGGTTCCTTGTGAGCATATTGGCAGAGCTGAGATTCAAAGTCCGATCTCTCTGAGGCCAAAGCCAGATACTCGGACCACGTCTGAAGATGCAACTCCACTGCTGTTTCCTGATCATCTTCTGTATGCGGGGCTCTGCGCTAGGCATTGCAGTCCTGGGATGCAAAGCGGAGTTTCCCAGAGGACGTTTCTCAGAAAGTTTACAGCCCGTTAAAGAACCTTATGTAATGTGGGTGTCTCTGTCTGGAAAGCACAAGTAACTTAGAGGTAGCTGAGAAGAGGTTCCTGCTTGTGAGATGTCGTAATTCATCGGTGACCCCTGTGGGGGCATTAAGCTGAGGCTTGGAGGTTTGAAAGTGCCCGGTCCAAGCTTGGCGGCACAGTTTGCCCTATGTGACAATATGTCTTTCTTTTCCCTGCGTCAGGGCTGGCATCCGACTGAGATGGGAAATGTATCATCTTGAATGTGTGTGCACACGCCTGACTCTCTGCATCCATCTCTCACTGTCACCGCCTGGCCACCTCCTTTCCTCCAGCCCCGCCACCCATACATGCTCCATCCTTGCCAGCCCTGTCCTTCCTCCAGGTCCCTTCTGTCTCCTTGGCCACCCTGCCTTCGTCCTCAGCAACCAGCCTTTCCTCCTGCGTCCCCTGTGCCGTCCCGTCCCTCAGCTCCCACCCGGCTCTGCTCCCTCCCCGAGCCCCATCCCTCGTTGCCCGCCCCCTCCCTTCCTCCCGACCCGCCTCCTGTGTCTCCCAGCCCTGCTCTGACGTGGGAGGTGAGGGGGTGGGGGGATGGATGACTCACAGTGTTATGATGCAGTTCCACAACACACAGCTACATTCACCCACAGACCGAGGTACAGACGAGAGACAACCTCTGGCCCCCCAGCAGCTGGCCAGCCTGGCAGCCCCAGTCTCGAGCCCCTAACTACTCTCCCCTGCCCCCATCCCCTTCCCCATTGAAGGAGCGGAAAGAGAAGAGAGAAGAGTGAGCAGAGAGATTGAGAGATTGAGAGAGAGAGAGATAGACGGAGATCTCTGGAGCAGACCTCAAGGTGAGGGGGCAGCCCTTCTCCAAATGAATTTTTTTCCCCTTTGCAAATTTCCTCCTCCTGCTGCGTGTTGCTTTCTCCCCATCGCAAAAGCATTATTCATCCACCCTTTGTCCTCCCTTCCCCCTCCCCGCTGCCTCTGCTCCTCTCTCTCAGCTCCTCCATCCCTCTCCCAGCTCCTGACGGTCCCCGCACTTAGATTTCCCGGCAACTTTGGCTGCTGCATCAGGCCTGTTTGTTTTTCTGCTGATGCAGACCCCCGAAGCCCGCCCGGGGAGCTGGCTGCGCTGCTTCTGGTCTGGACCGTACCATGCCGAGAACGCCAGCCCGGGGGTGGGGGGGTGGGGGGGTGGCTGAAACCTCAGAGCAGATGAGAAAATCCATTGTGAGCAGGTGTTGTGTCCGCCCCCCCTTACCCCCGCCCCCCGGGGACAGGATTCGCACCTGGTTCCTCAAGCCTTTGCCTGGGCGCCTCTGCTGTCAGCACTGGTTGCCCAGCACACTGCACCACCACCCCCCGCCCTCCCTCTCCCCTACCTCCCACGGTCCAGCCCCATCTCACTTGGGAGAATATCCTCTCCCTAACACTCAGCTTGCCTTTGTTTTTTCCTTCATTTACCCAACTTGCTTCTCCCTGTGATCTGAGCCAGGGAAGAATTGACCCCAACTCCTCCCCCCTCCCCCCCCCCGCCCCCCCGCAACCGCCCTGAGTGATTCTCTGGCCTTCTGTGCAGCCTCTCTTTGGCCTGATGGGGAAGCAGGGGAGAGAGAGGGAGGGAGGCGTGACATAGGCTGGGGAAGGAGCTAGAGAGCTGGGACCCGGCCAGCCCCTAGCAGGTGCACTTAGGTGGAGCGCAGCAGAGGGAACTCGGGCAAAGTTTGAAGGCAGACCTGGGAAGTGGACGCTGGTGAGGAGGGCCCAGTCTCCTGCGGCTAGAGCCCAATGTCACCCTGAACCCAGCTCAAGGTGTCTTCCTAGGGCCCAGCCACAGGGAGAGGACCTCAAACTGAAGATGGGCTCTGTTGGGGGTTCTCTGGAGAGATTGTCTGGTGGCCCCAGTAAACACTACAACAGCTGGGCCACCAGCGGCCACCACAGAGGGCCTGCTGAGAGCCTATTTGCCCTGGCCACTCACAGCCACACCGTCCCTGCTCTGTTTAGTGGCCTGGCCTTGCCAGAACTCCCAGCTGGCACCTCTGAACCAGACTGAGCTAAATCACCCACAACAGGCTTGAAGGCCCCGTGGAGGAGAAGCCTTATCAGACCCAACAGAGGACACCTCCCTTCTTATCCTCTGTCACTTGTGCCCTCAGTCACTTGGGGACTGGAGTCTGGGCAAATACCACCACCATCTTTCTCACCATTCCTTACCAGAAATCAGCAATTACTTTATCTCTTGTCACCCACAAGAGTCCCTGGCCCTGGGAGACGGTGGAAACGCTCTCTGCCTTGTACCCCAAAGCATAGGCTTTGAAAATAAGAATCCCCCACTTCTGTTTCCACCGCCCATCGTGGGCGCTGCTCCCACAGCACGTCACCCAGCCCAGGAGCGCCACCCTCCCCGAAGTGATCCCCACTTCCCATTGCTTCCTGCTGTCAGGTCTGCCTGAAGGAAAGATACTCTCTCCATGGGGCTGAACGTCCACGTCTTTCACTGAGGCTAAGGCACCAGTTAGAGCAGCACAGCCAGACCAAGGGGCTCAGAAGCTCAGAGAACAGCCAGTTGCTGCTTCAGAGCTGGAATGAGTGGACCAAAGTGCAGGACTGGGCGAACGGCCACGTCTGAGGTTGTCAGTACCAACGGAGACATCCATGAAGTTCTAGTGCCCGGAGTGCAGGACCCCAGGCCCAGGAAAGGGCCGAGCAGGGTGTGTGTACTTGACCGCCTGCTGGCCTCCCTCCCACGTGAAACGTATGAAGGACCAATTGCACTGCAAATGGAGGCCACCGGAGAGAGAAACCGCCAGGCTTCCCCAACGTGTGCAAGGCTTTGAACCTGAGCCTCCTGGGCACACGTGGGATGCAGACCCTCACAAAAGAGCCAAGACCCGGGAGAGAGCACCCGTAGATGACGTTGCTCCCGTGGCACCATTTGCACCAGCAGGCTGCTCTCGGTGGAAAATGGTGGAGGCCGCTCCCGCCCCAGGAGGGAAAGGCACCACCTCCCCGGCTGTGGCACCGGAGGCCGGGAACAGCTGCCTGAGCAGGCGGGAATCCAGGGTCCAGGGAGACAGGGCGACCGGTGGCTGCAGGGGGGTGGGGGAGGTGATGGTGATGGGGTAAGCAGGGGCAGGGAGGGCTGAGCCCAGCTACCCGGGTCCCTCGGGAGGGGCCCTCCTGATGCACTCTCCGCTCTTCCCAGGTGACTTCCATTTCTATCTGGTTCACGTCTGGGGGGGCCCTGGCCGGGCAGCCCCCCCACATCTCTCCTGCCCCGAAACACGGCTCTAGCCAACCTGCTCCGCTGCTTCACCTGCGACCGACTGTGTGGGGGCTGCACAGCGCCAGCCCCTCCAGCCCGCCAGGGCATCGTCCTGCAGCCCGTCATGCCCAGCTGCGACCCGGGCCCGGGCCCTGCCTGCCTCCCCGCCAAGACCTTCCGCAGCTACCTGCCCCGCTGCCACCGCACCTACAGCTGCGTCCACTGCCGGGCACACCTGGCCAAGCACGATGAGCTTATTTCTAAGGTACGCCAAGCGGGGGCCCGCCACTCATCCCCGCCCGCCGGCTCCCAACAGGGTTGTCCAAACTCACCCGGGGGAGAGGCGGCAACGCCCACCTGCCCTCTTCCTGGCCCCTGGGGCACCCAGGCGGTGGGGCCGAGGGCTACCGGCAGTCACCGTCTGTCCTATGTCTCCACAGTCTTTCCAAGGGAGCCATGGCCGAGCCTACCTGTTTAACTCCGTGTGAGTCTACCTCTCTGTGTATGCGTGCGCGCGCGCGTCTGACTAATCCTCCGGAGAGGAAAGGGGAGGCGAGCCATCAGCAGGTGGCCTTGAACCTTCTGCTTTGGCAAAGGGGTCCAGAGACTCGGCCCGCAGTTCTCCCGTGGAGAGCCCGGGCAGAACTGGAGAGGGAAGGCCCAAGCACTCGTCACGAAGAGGTGGCTTGCGGCCAGCAGGGGCTTCCAGTCGGCCAGGGTTCAGTGCTCTCCTGATGGAAGTTCCTTTGGTCTGTTTGGGGGCTGAACTAACGTAGCAACTCCACTGGTTGCCTGGTCCTTCCTGTTTCCTCGGACAGGGTCAACGTGGGCTGCGGACCAGCCGAACAGCGCCTCCTGCTCACGGGGCTGCACTCGGTAGCTGATATTTTCTGCGAGAGCTGCAAAACCACGCTGGGCTGGAAATACGTAAGTGCCCGGAGGGAGGGCCACCCTCTAAAGCGGACAACCGAGCTTCCCCCGCCCCGCTCCCCCTCCCCCCGCGACTACACGGCCAGGTTTTTGCATGACCCCCAGAGGCCAGAGGGAGTTCGTTGCTGAGTTGGGGGGCGCCGGTGGTACAGCAGTAGTAGTAGGTCTTGGAGGGGGTCCGCTTTGTCCTACTTTCACCGCTTCCCCTCCGCCAGGAGCAGGCTTTTGAGACGAGCCAGAAGTACAAGGAGGGAAAGTACATCATTGAAATGTCACACATGGTGAAGGACAACGGCTGGGACTGAGGGGCTCAGGCAGGCTGTGCCCTTCCTCCGCATGCCCACCCTCCCCACACCCATCCCCGGGCCCTGCCAAGCAGTCCATACCAGCATGAGTACTGCCCCACCCCTGGGGGGAAACCCAGCTCACACCACCCCTACCCCACCTCCACCTCATCACTCCCAGGCCCCTTTGGAACAGGGGTCTGGGGTACCCCAGGGGTGTTCAAGGCTCAGGAGTGGGCAGCAGTCAGGGAGAGCCAGAACTGGGGAAAGGGGCTGGTCGCGGGTCCTTCTAGTCCTAAGATCCTGGAAATGGAGGTGATGGCAAGGCGTAGGGTCAGGCAGAGGACCAGGAGGGATCCGTTTCTGCCCTGACCTCCTTTCAAATGAATGGAGGACGAGCTGTGAGGCATGGGGCTGATAGAGCCCAGCCCACAGAATAGCAGGGGAGAAGGGGCTTGAGTTGGAGTGAAATTTTGGCCCCAGACACTGCTAGACACTGGAGTCTCTGAGGGGAAAGTTTCCCACCCCCATTTGTAGGAGAAAGGATTCGGGGGTGGAAGGCGAGAAATCCCAGATTCCAGGCCCCGGGAAATACAAGTCACAGGGGTTTTCCATTTTACTCCACTTGTTAGTTTATCTTGGCACTAAAGAGGCGCTTGCGCGTATCTAACCTTCGCCAGGGGGTGGGGTGGGCGAAGCAGCCCCTGCAACAGCCCCCACCCCCCCCGCTGGCTGTTTCCAGAGCGAGCAGTCCCTACGGGCATTCTGAGGCCCAGCCACTGCTCCCTGGGACCCAGTCCCTTGGAGGGGAGGTAGGACATCACTGTCACGGGGCCAGGCTTCCTCGTGGCTGCCACCAGCGAACGAAACTTTTGTATGATACATAAAGTGTTTGGGTCTATTTTTAATAAAAAGGGGAAAAGCAACGGCAAGGCACTCTCTCCTCTTTGGCTTGGCTTCCTATGTACAGACCTTCTATTCCGTCACAGACACCTCCCAGGACCTGTCCCCTTGTGCCACTAGAGGGCAGTAATTGCTTTGTCTGTATCGAGACCCCACTTGAGCTTTAACCAGGGGACGGGCCTTCAGGTGAGGTTCACTGAGTGAAGCGAGGGCTTTTGTAGGCAGTGTTTCAAACAGGAGCAGCCCCAACAGCCCCTAAACCAGAGCCCTTGACAATGAATCAGGTAGCACCTGGGTCCAGGATTGGGCCCCTGGAAGAGGCTCATCCCTGAACAAGGGTGTTCTTGGGGCCCATTGCCTTTCAGCCTGGACTTGAAATGTTTGGGTCAGCTCATGGCCACACTCAAGGCTGAAAGAAAAATCGATCAAGCAAGGCGCTGCCCTGGCAGCCGACACAAAGTGGAACTGAACAGCTCAAGATCGCAGCATCAGTGCTATCATGCGACCCACGTGTGTTTTTTGGGCAGTGATGTGATACTCCCGTTGTTATTGGGCCACCAACAACCACAGGGAGGGTTGTACACATCATAAAAATCATTTTTGGTAAGCTGGCTTGTTATCCAGATTCGTTCATTGATATTGCAGATCTTTGCAGAGCACCTGTCATCTGCCAGGCGTTGTGTTATGCACTGGAGATGCGATGGACAGCAGGGCAGCCGCGGCCTGACTTGCGTGTGTTGTGGGGGTGCTTTCAGTCTAGTGGGAGGATAAACAATAACCAGAGGATTCCAGGAACGACGGCTCTGAGCAGGGATGGGGCGGAGCCTGGAAGCTCCTAGCAGAAACTCAACCTAGATGTGCGGAGTCAAGGAAGACTTCACAGAAGTGAGGACTGAAGGCACGTGGAGAAGGTGGGCACATGGTAAGTGGGGAGGGGGATAGTTCAGACACAGAGAACTATGTGCCAAGGCTTGAGCTTAGCTCATTTGAGGAAAGACTGTAAGTTTCCCCAGTAAAACAGACCATTTAGGGATCTAGATTTCATCCCAAGGGCATCGGGAAAACACTGAAAAATTCTTAAGAGTGGAATGACGTCACCCAACAGCTGTTTTGTGCCCAGAGAAGAGGCTCAAACAGAAATGTTAAGACGCCGAAGAAAGTTAAGGGACAGAAGCCAACTGTACTACCAAATACCATGGTCAATGTCAGAATGGAGAGGCTGTTTGGGTAGAAAGGAGAAGTGGAAGACACAGAGGTGCTCAAAGAAGGCAAATACAGGGGCGCCTGGGTGGCTCAGTCAGTTAAGTGCCCGACTTCGGCTCAGGTCATGATCTCATGATTTGTGGGTTCGAGCCTCGCATCGGGCTCTGTGCTGACAGCTGGCTCAGAGCCTGGAGACTGATTCAGATTCTGTCTCCCTCTCTTTGACCCTCCCCTGCTTGCGCTGTCTCTCTCTCTCAGAAATAAATTAAAAAAAAAAAAAACCATTAAAAAAAAGAAGGCAAATACAAGCCATGAAGGAACTGACGGCCAGCACCTCCATCTGAAGCCTCGGAGCCATTCAGTTTCTGCATGCCTGGGGACACCTAGCTATCCAGAAACCCAGACACCCTCAGCCCCACTTCTGGCACCAAAGTTCAGGAAGGTTTCTCGTCTCAAGCCCCAAGCACTAACCCTGACAATCAAGCACCACGTAGCTACCTTCTTAAAGCTCCCCAAATCTGCCCCACCCTCCATTCTGTTGACCTTCCCAACTTCTTATTAACTAGGCACTGTGGGAAAGAGAGAAGTAAATGGTGTAGCAATTGCTCTTAAATTCTTTGTAATCTCTGCGGAAGGAATCGTTCCATGACTTGGCTTAAGGGATCTTGTTTAATCTCTAAGGTCAAGCCATGGGCAGTGCTGCCCAAGCCTTGGATGCCCAGACAGGTGTACCCTGGATAAGCATCATGATCAAATACTCTATTTCCCAGCAGGGTCATGCTGGGAACTACAGGTGGAGATGAAGGATCCTTTTTATGCCCCAAGAGCCAGGGAAAGAGCTGCAGGTAGAGAAGGCCAGGGACACACAGGTTCTTGTCGCCGGTGAGCAGCCCATCCAGGTTAGCCCTAGTTCCTTTCCTGTGCATCCAATTTTCTCATGGAGGCCAACGTCGGTCCTATCGGTGATTATCTCAACTTTCTCCACACACCCTCCAACCCCAGGCTGGGTCTGGAACTCTTCCTTCTCAAAGGCTTGAGGTTTAGATACCCTCCTACAACCAGCAGGTGGCATCAAGACCTACCAGCCCTCAGCTCAGGCAACCTCCAGGGACAGAACCTACTCAAATCTCTCCAGATAGGTCTACAAGAAGATGGGTGAGCTGTTAAGACTTAGGACAGGGTTCTATCGAGGCTCTGCAATTTAAGAGCTGTATAACCATGGCCATACTGCTCAACCCTGTCTAGCTTTCAGTCTTTTCGTCTGTAAAATGGGGATGTTACTTGCCAAGAAGCTGTTAGTATGAAGTGCCTAGCACACGAACGTGTTTCCACACATATGAGCTACTAGTGCGGCTACTAACAGGCTTCCCAAATTCTCACCAGGAGGATAGCTGATTGGTGCCCAGATGGGAGAGGAAGTCTTGATGCAGAGGAGGCAGCCGGCGCTGGGTCGCACTACGCGGCCAATGCCCTTTTAACATTGCACTGCTAGTGGTAGGTGCAGACAGTAGCACAATGTGAAAAGAGCTCCGGCCCGCAGCAGAGGCATGCCGGCCCTGCCTCCTCGCCCCTTCTCCCAGGCCCCGGCCCACTCAGCTCTCTTGGCCTCCCTCTGCCCCTTCGCATCTTGTACTAACCCTTTAATTTTCTTTCCCTTTCTCCTCTGGCTTCCTTCCTCATACCTTTCCCGGAAGAGACTACCTTTTAATGTGTTGGGGTGCATGCGGGAGGCGGGGTCCACGGAGGCAGCTAAAGGGACCCCTTGAGCTTGGCACTCAATTGGAAGTGACTGGTAGCAACCTCCAAAGTTTGGGGGCACACTCACATGAAACTATTTCTCTGGACTTGATCTCTGCCAGCTTCTGTTCTGGAGGAGCTTGTTGACCAGTCTTCCCTACTCAAAAGCTCTCTGCTCTTCGTTCAGATAAAGGGGTGTTCTAGGCCTCCAGGGGACCACCTCAGATGCACCTCCAGGACCAGAGTGAGGAAGAGTATAGTCCTGGGATCCCAGGGGCACAGTGAAGCTTCCGGGCCTAGAAGCGGAAGCCCCATCCCTGCATCTCCCCTCTGAGGTCTTCAACTCCACCTTATGCATTTGCCATCGAACAAAATCAGAACGGTGATTCCCTCTCTTGTACTGAGCGTTAAGGGTGGGCTTCCAATGGCCATGAGATCAGAATTGGAGTTGCTCCCAGACTCCCCTTAGAGTCTTCAAGCTCGCTCACAACTTGCCCAGGCAAGGGGCCTTAAACACTGGATAAACAATCCTGAGTCTGATCAAAACGCAAAGGCAGAAGAAGTGCCCGGAAGGGGAGCCTGGAGAGCCCTGCGACCCCGTGCCTGGCTGAAGCCTTGGTGCCAGCAGCCCAGCCCAGGCTCTGACCTGGGAAAGAGGCCGGAGGGTGATTCCTCAGGCACACTGATCAGTGAAGGCCTCCACGGGATGGGGCTGCCTCTGGGAGATGCCCTCCTCCCCACTCCACCGCAGGCAGGAGGCATGGAGGGCAGGATTCCGGCTGGGAGCCCTTCCTCTGGGCTTCCCCTTCCAGCTTCCTCCCACCGCTCCAGGATCTGCAGACACGGGGCCCTGTTCTCCAGTTTGCACAGTTGCAATGACGGAAACCAAGGCCCCGCTAGGGTCAGTCATCAGGCCTCTGTGTGGGGCAAACCAGTCCCAGCTGGGAACTGGATCATGCCAACGGGGCTCAGAGGAGTGAAGGCGGGACTGCCCAGCAAGCTTCTGGGAGGCCAGTGGGAGATTCTTCACCAAAGAGCGCCCAGATCTCTCCTTGGGAAGAGCAGGGAGAGGAGACTAGGGCCGAGATCCCCTCGGCTCTCACCCCCAACTCCTTGCAGAGCGGGCCTTGCGATTCACCAGCCAGCAGGGCCCCTCCCCCACCTTGGGCCCAGGAGCCATCCCCCAGCTCCTTCCAGAGGCGGGTGTAGAGACCGAGGAGGAAATGGGGGAGGGGAGGCCCCGGCTCAAGTTCTCTCCACTCCCCCTCCTCATTGGCCACCATCTTCCGGCCCCTGCCCCCCAGAGCAACAGGGGATGGGGCCCAGCCTGTGGAAGGGAGAGAAAGGGCAGGTGGAGGGTTAGCCGGAGCAGCAGGGGCAGGGGCAGGCCCCAACTGTCTCCTCCCACCCCCTCCCCGCAGCCATGGCGACAGGCAGAGGAGACCAGGAGGGTCCTGAAAGCCATGTTCTGTGAATGGGATGAGCGGGGCGGAGGGGGGGGTGAAGTAGGGGGTGCAGGGCTCTCTCCCTCAACACCCAACTGTGCTGTACCCCCCCCCACACACACACCTCCAGGCTGGACCACACACGCGCGCACACAAACTCCCAGCCATACTTGCCACACAGCTCAGCCCTTACTCCACACTTACCCAAACAGCAAGCGCTGGAGTGTGAGCTCACAGCTCCCCCACATCCCAGCACCCCTGAACACCGCACACTCGCAGCTCAGGAGCGGGCCTCCCGCCCACACGCAGCCCCCCGGCTCACCCCACAACTTCTCGGGATGCAGAACTCCCCGCCCGGCTCCAGCCCCTTCAGCCACTGCGTCTCCCCCCACCCCGTCCCCCGCCCCGCACACCTCCGCCAGGCCCCCTGTGCCCCGCACCGCCTCCCCCCGCCCCCACGCCACACACCCTCCCACACACGCCCGGGCACGGACAGATGGCCCGGCCTCAGCCCTGCCTAGCCGAGCCCCCCGCCCCTTCCCCACCACACCCCCCGCTGGAAAATGACAGGGGGAACCACCCCGGCGAGACGTGCCCAGTGCCTCCCAGTTGCGGTTGTTTCGAAAGGAGAGAGCGAAGAGATGCCCAGGAGTGGGGGGGCACGAAGAGGGGAGCGGGAAGACGAGAGAAAGAGCCCAGACCACCCCCTCCCCGCCCGAGAGAGAATAAAACCGAAAAGCCGGTGGCGTTACCCTCTGGGAGCTCCCGATACCTACACATGTCTCTTCGTTACGTTCCTCTGCCTGCCACCTCCTTCTTCCCGGGCTCTTTCTCCGCGCGTCCCTCCCTCTCGGCTCCCCTCCCCGGCCTCGCTCCCCCTCTCGCACGCCCTCCCGCGCCCCGCCGGCCCCTCTCCCGGGCCGGGCCCCCGGGGCCCCCGCGCCCGCCCGCCGCCCGGCCCGAGTCCCGAGGCCGGCCGGCCGCGGCGCCCGCTCCTCTGCCGGGCTCGCTCTTCCCCCTCGCCCCCTTTCTCCTTCCACACTCCCTGCCGTCCATCTTGAATACTTGGGATTCTTGAATGGAGTGAGCAGGATCCGCTCCCCCAGGCTCCCATTGGCTGTGGGTTAACCCTTTTGAAACGAGATCCTCCCTCCCATTGGCTGCCGGGCTCCCCTCTTCTCCCCCAACCCCCATCCCCTCCGCCTCCCGGCAGCCGGCGAGGTCAGGGCGCTCCCGGGCGCCCCCTCCCCTGGCCTCTCGCCCCCTGCCCCCACCCCGGGACGCCCCTCTTCCTGCCCTTTCCATCACACCCCCCACCCCCCCGCAGGGCGGCAGGTGAAGGCAGGTCCCGTTCCCGCCAAATGCGGTCCCAAGGTTGGGCCGGCCGAAACCTCGTTCCCAGATGCCCCTTGTGCCGGACTTGGAGACCTTGTTAGATGCCCGGGGTGCAATTTCCTGCCCCCGCCCCTCCCCGCAGCCCCTCCTGGAGCAGAACTACCTCTCCAACGCGGAATCCGCGCAGCTTTTCGGCCTCGCCCGGGAGATCGGAGAGCTCGGGGAGCGCTCCTGAAGCAGGCAGCCCCCTGGGCTGGGCAGGAAGGGGGCAGCTCCGGAAAGAAGATCTGAGGCTCTTCAGAGGAGCTAATTCCCTGAGTGCCGCGGGGCAGGTCTGACCCTACCAGGAATGTGCAGCATCTGGAGCTCCGCTCAGTCACAAACATCGCCTGGGACCAGCTCGGCCTGGCCCACGTGCTGGGCCCGCTGGGGGCTCTGAGTTGGGGGAGCCCGGAGAGGCGTGGGGGAAAGAGGCGGCCGGGAGTAGGGGATGAGGCCGACCCGGAGTGGGGGACCTTTGTTCTAGGCCCAGATCTGCCCATACCATGCTTGGCGAGGTCATGTCCGCTTGGCTGGGCCTCAGTTTCTTCATTTTAATAGACCGGTCTAGCAGAACACCGTCCTATAGAAGTTTCAGTGTGAACATGGAAATGGGCTACATCTGTGTCACCTGATATGCTACCCACTAGCCACATGTGGCCACTGAACACTTGAAATGTGTCTAGTGTGACTGGGAAACTGGCTTTTTAACTTTATTTGTCTTTTTTTTTAAGGTTTTTTTTTTTTGAGAGAGAGAGACAGCCAGCGCATGTGTGAGCAAGCAGGGGAGGGGTTGACAGGGAGAAACAGAGAATCCTGAGCACTGTCAGCGGGGAGCCTGACTGAAGGGCTTGAACTCACTAACTGTGAGATCATGACCTTAGCCAAAATCAAGAGTCGGACGCTTAATTGACTGAGCCACCTAGGCGCCCCACATTGTAATTTTTTTAAAGATTTTTAGTTTTAAATTTTTGAGTAACCTCCATACCCAGTGTGGGGCTCGAACTTGCAACCCTGAGACCAAGAACGGCATGCTCTACCCATGAAATGAGCCAGGCGCCCCTGTGGTTACTTCTAAATAGTCACATGTGGCTGGTTGGCTATCATTTTGGACAGTGCGGGTCTAGAATCCTTGTCCTGCTGGTGAATGACATCCTGTGATTCTTGTTGGGGGACAGGGGCGGGGGTTGGAATTCTTTCACTTCATCTTCCAGTACAAAATCCTCTAGATCCAAATCACAAATCACCAAGGGCATCAATACCCAGGAGATGAGACTCAAATCCCCGCCACCTCTGTCAGGAATCCTTTCCTTATGTTCATCTCTGTTCTCAGAAGGAAGCTAAGATCCACAAACCTACAATCCCATGGCCAAGTGGGGCTAGCGGGGAATTTGCGGGTTTGCACAGCCTTCCTGTTGTTTCAAGGATGGAAACCAAGGTGTTGATGGGGGTGAGGGTGGTAGATGTCAGTTGCCCAAGGGCGAGCAGATTACTTTGCTTATAAGTTAACGCACACCTAAACATTTAGTACATGTCTTTGGGCCTCGGCGCGCACACACACACACACACACACACACACACACACACACACACACACACACACACACACACACACACACACCATGAAGTCCATTCGATAACTGTACTTCTCTGACCCAGGACAAATGTATGGCTGAGATCAAGGGATAGCCAGTTCCACGGGAGGGCCAGATAGGCTCCTGGGTATGCCGCCCGGGCCTGTTCCCTGAATTAATGTACTTGAGAGACTCCATTGTGGCATCTTCTCCCACAAGGAGAGAAAGCTATGGGGCAGAAGAGTGACTGGGTTCATCCTTGGGCTGACCGGGAAGCAGAATTAGCAAGGGACTGGGTCTTCCAGAGGAGGAGGGCTGCAGGGTGTCAGGATTCTGGTAGCCACAGGCTTGGATTGGTGCCTTAACACCAGTAAGGACAGAACTCTACCGGGAGCTGGCAGAGGAAAGGCTTCTATGCCAGCCTGAACTAGCTCAGTATTTATCCACTTCCCGCTTCTGGAGGGCCTCTGCCTGGCTAATATGCACAGGTGGGGGGGGGAGAGAAAATCACAGCACCACCTGGGGAATGGCTTCCAGGAGCGCTTGGGTGGCTCAGTCGGTTGGATGGCTGACTTCGGCTCAGGTCATGATCTTGCTGTTCGTGGGTTCGAGCCCCACATCAGGCTCTGTGCTGACAGCTAGCTTAGAGCCTGGAGCCTGTTTCAGATTCTGTGTCTCCCTCTCTCTCTGATCCTCCCCTTCTCACGCTTTCTCTCTCTCTCAGAAATAAATAAAACATTAAAATTTCGGGGCGCCCGGGTGGCTTAGTTGGTTAAGCGTCCGACTTTCACTTAGGTCATGATCTCGCAGTTCGTGGGTTCGAGCCCCACGTCGGGCTCTGTGCTGACTGCCAGCTCAGAGCCTGGAGCCTGTTTCAGTCTGTGACTCCCTCTCTCTCTGACCCTCCCCTGCTCACACTGTCTTTCTCTCTCTCTCCTAGAAATAAAAATCTTAAAAAAAAAAAAACATTAAAATTAAAAAAAAAATACTCCCTGACTTCCATGTGGAAATTGTTGTATGACTTCTCTAGGTAATAGATAAGGAGTTCGGAGGAAGAAGGACCACTTCCAATAGAGAAGGCTTCCTGGAGGAAGTAGCATCTAAGATTTGAAGAATAGAAAAGACGTAGAGACGAGAAGACAGGAGAAGGGAGGGCAAGGGAACATGAAGGAGAGGAAACAACACACACTGAAGGGTGGGATGTGTTCAAGACCTCCATGATCTGTCCCAGCCTGCCTTTTCATCTTTGCTATTCCCCTTCATACATCCGGGATCCTCGCTGAATTTCAGTCTCCAGTCTCTGGATTCACCATGCCCAGGAATGAACTGCGTGGAGACAGTTCCCTTTTTGACTTATCACCTTCTAAATCCCAGCTTGGCGCATTCATTCTCAGGAAAGAGTCAAAAAGGAGGCCAGGAAAAGTCAAACGAGGTCCAACCTGTAATAAGAGTGTAAAAAACAGAAACAAACAAACAAAAGTAGCTTGGAGCTATTTGGCTCCTAGCCACCCCACCCCACCTCCTCGTCCTTCCCCCCTCCTCTGGGAGTTCCAGAATGTGCCTGGGCTTTGTAGTAGATTCGCCTTCCCATTGTCCTCATAGCAAATCCAAGACCATTCCAGAGGCGCCCCCTTCACCTCCCTCCCCAATCTCCGGAGTCCTACCTAGATCTCTATTTGGGTGCACCCCGCGGAATGCTGAAATTGTGAGACAGGGAGACCAGCTGCCCCAATCCTCCGCCTCTTGGAAGAGCTGAATCTGAAATGTTTGGGAAGAGTTGCCTCCCTTCAACATCAGTGGGTCTCATTTGGTTGCTGATCAGTGGCTCTCATGTCCCTGAGATGACACAGGCCTTTACGTGTGCATCTGTGTAATCTCCTCTCCTTCCAGGATAAAGTGCCTCTGCCCTTTTACGGCCCTGCTTCTCTCCACCACTTATGTGTCTCAGTGCTTCCTGTGAGGAAGGCAGGGAAACGTGCCTGGCCCCAAGGTGCTCACAGTTGAGGAGTACGAGGCAGACACACAAAGAGGAAGTTTGACTGTAAAGGTACCCAAATAAATGTAAGAACCTTCTTCCTGGGGCACCTGGGTGGCTCAGTCGGTGGAGCATCCTACTCCGGCTTAGGTCATGATCTCACAGTGTGAGTCCAAGCCCTGCATCAGGCTCTCTGCTGTCACTACAGAGCCCACTTCAGATCCTCTGCCTCCCTCTCTCTCTGCCCCTCCCCTGCTCATGCTCTCCCTCTCTCCCTCTCTTTCTCAAATAAACAAACAATTTTAAAAACCCTTTTTGGGGCATCTAGGTGGCTCAGTTGGTTAACCATCCGACTTTGGCTCAGGTCATGATCTCACGGTTTGTGGGTTCGAGCCCCGCATCGGGCTCTGTGCTGACCCCTAGCTCAGAGCCTGGAGCCTGCTTTGGATTCTGTGTCTCCCTTTCTCTCTGACCCTCCCCTGCTCACGCTCTCTCTCTCTCTCTCTCTCTCTCAGAAATAAATAAAACATTTTTTTAAAAACCCTTTTTAAAAAGTCTAAATCAAAAAAAAAGAACCTTCTTTCTGCAGCAAACCCACTTCTCTGAGGTCTTAGTGCTATTCTTGCTTTATCATCTGGCCCATGCATTACATCTCCAATCCCTTTCCATGAGCCTAGAGCAAGGGTCGGCGAACCATAGCCCACAAGCCAAATCCTGCCTTCTGCCTGTTTGTGAATAAAGTTCTTCGGGACACAACGGTGCCCATTCCCTCAAGGATGATCTCTGGCTGCTCTGACATTGCAGGGACAGAGTTGAGTAGTTGCGACAGAGACCACATGACTGGCAAAGGCTAGCATCACTGGCTCTTAGGAACAAACATGTGCCAACACCTAGTTGGTAGGCAGTCTGGGACCCTGTTGGCTCAGGAAGATGTAAGAGAACTCAAGGAAGACTACGGAGATGGGAGTGGAGAGGCAGAGCCCACGTACACTCAAGACTTCCTCAACCTACCGGGAAACCTCTCACTGTGCCAATTGGCTTCCTGCATCTCTGCTTCATGTCTCACCCAATCTTAAGCCCTCACAGTCAGGCCTCGCCCCTAACTTCAACTTGAAATGTTCCCACTAAGACCACCATTGACCTCCTCATTACTGATTCCATTTCTTCCCCCTCAATCCTCATCACACACAACCTCTCTTAAGCATTTGCTTCTATTGACTATGTCAGACATTCCCTTGGTTTCTGGAAGGCAGGAATCGCTTGGATCGCCTCCTATTTGTTCAGCTACGTCATCTCTGGTCCCTTCCCATGCATCCTGCTCCGTCCCCTGTCATCTGCACACACGCCATCTGCAAGGGTTTGTCTGGTCCTCCTTTCCCTGCATACTGTGTCACTGGACAAAATCAGACACATGCCTGATTTCTTTCTTTCTTTTTTTTTTTTTTTATTTCTAGGAGAGAGAGAGAGACATGAGCAGGGGAGGGTCAGAGAGAGAGGGAGTCACAGACTGAAACAGGCTCCAGGCTCTGAGCTGGCAGTCAGCACAGAGCCCGACGCGGGGCTCGAACCCACGAACCGCGAGATCATGACCCAAGTGAAAGTCGGACACTTAACTGACTAAGCCACCCAGGCGCCCCGACACATGCCTGATTTCAACAGTCACTTCTGTGTTGATGGCTTCCCAATATACAACCTCTGAACTAGAGGCCCAGAGGTTTTTTTTTAATTAACTAATTTTTTAAAATATAAGCTTCATACCGGGCATGGAGCCCAACACAGGGCTTGAATTCATGACCCTGAGATCAAGGCCTGAGCTGGGATCGGGAGTTGGACACGTAACCTGCTGAGCCACCCAGGTGCCCCAGGGCCCCGATTCCTAGCAGAAGTCAACGTCTGTGACTCCTCAGATACATGTCTTACTGACCAGACAAACTGAGTTTTTCCAGCACAAAACATGTCTTCCTCTACCTGTCTCCTCCCCTAATCACCTTCTTCCATCTGCCCCTTAATTGTTGCTGTTCCCAGTAGACCTGCCCTTGACTCTTCTCTTTTGGGGAGCGATTATATCCATTCTTACAGTCCCAACAATTCCCAATACCTGCCAATCTATATCTCCAGGCATGTTTCTAGCGGCTGCCTTAACATTCCCAAATATTTGTATGAGAAAGACATCTGATGCTGTTGCCTGCCCAGAGTTACCCCTTCTGGTAACTACACCTTCACTTTCCTTCATGGAGACATTTTTCTCCATTAGTCCCCATGATTCACACGAGGCTGACCTCATCTATCCTTCTAGAGGCAATCACACAACTCAGGTGTATTCACTGTCGCTGTGCAACCAATTAGTCCAAAAATTAATAGCTCAGGACAATACACATTTATTTTCTTGCAGTTTCTGTGGGGCAGGAATCTGGCCAGGGCTTAGCTCCGTCCTCTGATCATGATGTCTCATGTACCTGCCATTAGAGTGTCACCCAGGGCTGGGTTTCCTTTGAAGGCTCAATGGGCAAAAGGAATTGCTTGCAAGCTCCCTTTCATAGTGGTTGGCAGAATTCCGTTCCTTGAGGGCCTCACTTCTTTGGTGGCTGTTGGCTGGAGGCTACCCTCGGTGCCTTGCAGTGTGGCTGTGTATAGCAGCTTGCATCATCAAAGCCAGCAAGACAGTCTATTAGCAAGTGGGAACTCACAGTCTTTTGTCATCTAATCACAGAAGTGACAACTCCTCAGGGCACCTGGCTGGCTCATTTGGAAGTGTATGCAACTCCTGATCTTAGGATGGTGAGTTCGAGCCCCACATTGCATGTAGGGATTACTTAAAATAAATAAATAAATAAAATTAACTTAAAAAATTTTTAATGTTTAGGGACACCTGGGTGGCTCAGTCGGTTAAGCGTCCGACTTCGGCTCAGGTCATGATTTCGCGGTCCGTGGGTTTGCCAGCCCCTGCCTGGCTCGCACTCTGTCTCTCTCTCTTTTCAACAATAAATAAATGTTTTTAAAAAAAGAACTTAAAACACTTTTTTTTTAAATGTTTTTTATTTATTTCTAGGAGAGAGAGAGAGAGAGAGACAGCGTGAGCAGGGGAGGGTCAGAGAGAGAGCGAGTCACAGACTGAAACAGGCTCCAGGCTCTGAGCTGGCAGTCAGCACAGAGCCCGATGCGGGGCTCGAACGCACAAACCGCGAGATCATGACCTAAGCGAAAGTCAGACGCTTAACCGACTAAGCCACCCAGGCGCCCCTTAAACCACTTTTAATGTTTATTTACTTTTGAGAGGGAGAGAGACAGAGCATAGGCAGAGGAAGGCAGAGAGAGATGGAGACACAGAATCCGAAGCAGGCTCCAGGCTCTGAGCTGTCAGCACAGAGCCCGACACAGGACTCAAACTCACATACAGTGAGATCATGACCTGAGCCCTGTTCATGTGTGTCTCTCTCTCAGAAATAAATTTTAAAAAATTAATACAAAAAAAATTTTTTTTAAATAAAAGAAGTTGTGCCGATGGGATGTCAACTATACTTCAAAAATAAAACTAAATAGGTGGACCTGGGTGGGTCAGTTGGTTAAATGCCTGGCTTGACTTTGGCTCAGATCATGATCTCACAGTTTGTGAGTTTAAGCCCCACATCAGGCTCTGTGCTGACAGTTTGGAGCCTGCTTGGGATTCTCTCTTTCTTCGCCTCCCCTGCTCTCTCTCTCTCAAAATAAATAAATATATTTTAAAACTAAAAATAGACAAATACAAAATTATTTTTTAATTTTTTTAACATTTATTTATTTTTGAGAGACAGAGCATGAGCAGGGGAAGGGCAGAAGAGAATGAGACACAGAGTCCAAAGCAGGGTCCAGACTCTGAGCTGTCAGCACAGAGCCCAATGTGGGCCTCAAACCCACGAACGGTGAGATAATGATCTGAGCTGAAGTCAGATGCTTAACCGATTGAGCCACCCAGGCACCCCAACAAATACAAAATTAAAAAAAAAAGAAGCTGTGTCATTCGAAAGTCAGTCACGATGTCCTTCAGATCTTCTTCCTTGGGGTTCCAGTCATAATGGTTATCTGTACCTCTCCTTCCCTATGCCACTTTCATCCAATTGACCTAAATCCTGTGCTCAGATGTTCCTGTTTTCTCCATTTCCCTGCAGCTGAACATCAGCCTCTGAAGACTTTCTTCTTTTTCTTTCTTTTTTTTTTTGCTTAATGTTTATTTATTTATTTTGAGAGAGGGATAGCAAGCAGGGGAGAGGCAGAGAGAGAGGGAAACAGAGAATCTCATGCAGGCTCTGCACTGCCAGTGCCTGACGTGGGGCTCAAACTCACAAACCATGAGATCATGACCTGAACTGAAATCAGAGTCAGATTCTCAACCTACTGAGCCACCCAGGTGCCCATGAAAGCTTTCCTCTTAACCTCAGCTCCATCGGAGCGTGAGTCCACAACACAAACACAAAGTCCTGTTTTTCATCTGCCCCATACTGTGATGGCTCCCTAATGCTTCCTAACTTTTACTGGGTCACGGGCCCTTTTTTAAGAAGGTGTTGGAAACTGTGGGTAACTCTTTCTAGAAAAACCTGTATTGTGTGTTTTGGTGTTCATCACAAGGTGATAACGTACCCTCTGGACTCTATTTGCATACCTCCCACCTGAGAACATACCCTCTTCTCTTCCTCCTGGTTAGACTTTCTTAAAAAGAATGGAATCCAAACTTTTTTTTAAAATGAGGTACACTTTCTTTTTTTCTTTTCTTTTTGTTTTTGAGAGAGAGAGACAGACAGATAGACAGAATACAAGTAGGGGAGGGTCAGAGAGAGAGGGAGACACAGAAGCTGAAGCAGGCTCCAGGCTCTGAGCTGCCAGCACAGAACCTGACGTGGGGCTTCAACTCATGAACTGTGAGATCAAGACCTGAGCCAAAGTCGGACACTCAACGAACTGAGCTACCCTGGGGCCACTGTTATGCAAAAACTCATCTCCAGCAGCCTTTTTAGCTGCACCTCTGCTTTGTGTGGTTATTGTTATTTTATGTATGATTCCCCACCAGACCAAAAGCCTCCCTGACAGTAAAGACCGTGTGCCCTTTCATTTTCCCTTGTTATATCTCCCCAGATGTAATGAAAGTTTCTCTGGAGCACTCATCAGAACACCTTGCTTAATCTAGATAAATTGTTGGTTTACTGTTAGATTTTTTAAAATTTTATTTCATTGTGTTGAGAGCACTTAACATGAGATCTATCATCTTACCAAATTGGACAATACAATATTGTTGACTATAGACACAATGTCTTCAGCTGATCTCTATAACGTACTCATCTTGTTTAACTGACACCTTATGCCATTGAATTAGTGATTCTTCACTCCCTCCCCCCACCTTCAGCTCCTGGCAACCACCATTCCACTCTTGGATTCTAAGAGCTTGACTATTTTAGATACCTCATAGTGGAATCATGCAGTACTTGTCTTTCTGTGTCTGGTTTATTTCAGCCTGCACAATGTCCTCAAGGTCCATCCATGTTGTTGCATCTTGCAGAATTCCCTCCTTTTTTTAAGGTTGAATAGATTCCATTGTGTGTATGTATAAACTTTTTTTAAAAAAGTTTATTTATTTGTTTTGAGAGAGAGGGAGAGGGCGAGAGAGAGACAGAGAGCAGGGAGAGAGGTAGAGAGAGAGAGAGAGGATGAGAGAATCCCAAGCAGGATCTATGCTATCAATACAGAGCCCAATGTGGGACTCAGTCTCGCGAACCACAAGATCATGACCTGAGCCGAAACCAAGAATCAGATGCTTAACCAACTAAGCCAACCAGGTGCCCCACATTTTCTTTATCTATTCATCTGTCAAACATTTAGTTTCTTTCTTCACCTTTGCTATTATGAATAGTGCTACTGAGTGCCTGCTGAGTTTCTAGTCATTTCTAGCAGCAAAATGGTTTTAAGGTGATGGGCCTAGGTAATATGATACAATGTCATAAGTTCCCAATCTATATTCTAGTAGAGTTCTGACTTCAGAACGTTTCAGTTTTAGTGGCCCTCATGGGTATGGGTACTTCTTAGACCTTATGACATGGTTTTGGCTTGGAAAATACAGGTCCCCACTGGTGAACTTAGCACTTTAGCATTACCATTGTCAGGCCCTTTGGGGCCCCAAAGAAACTTAAAGAACTGGCCCAGTTGGTGGACTCTTAGATGAGTTTATTGATTTCATATTGTAGCCCTGATCCAATCCCAACCCTCAGCACAGGCCAGAGCAGAAATGTCCCCTATGTCCCTGCAAAATGGGCCTTCTGGAGAAATCTGGGGCAAAAGAAAATTGCTCCTCCTTGGTCACATTTCAAAATCTCTCCCACATTTTTGCCCTTCCGCCCACACCCCTCACGCACACTGGGATATTTCATACCACGTGGTAGAAAATGGAAGGAAGACAGTATCAGTCCCTAAAAGTGCCTGTTCTGAGGGGACAAGGTCTCTCTTGTTTGACATTGTATTTCCTGTGTCCAAACAGTATTTACCATGTAGTAGGCACTCAGTTAGTACTTATTGAATGAACGAATGAACAGATGAATGAATGAATGAAACATCGAGAGAAGTCAGTGGATCTTTAGCTTCCAATCTGTAAATGCCTTGTAATTTCATCTAACCATAAGCACTGAAGGACCTGGGTCACACTAAGCATGTCAGCACTGGTAGGATGACTTCAAATTTCTCCAACATGCAACATATGTAGCACTAATAAACCAGATGCACTCACTGTGGGTAAGAGTTTCCTATGACAACATCAGCATGCTGTGGTTTCAGTTACAGCCTCAGATTTGATTCTGCCTCAAGCTTTGGCCATCGTGTTTTATCCCAGCCAGCAGAAGGGAGGAAGAAGAACTGAAGAAGGGTGTGCCCTTATTGCAAGGACCTTTCCCAAGAGTTATCCTTGATACTTCTGCTTATATCCCACTAACTGGAACTTAGTCACATGTCCACAACTCCCTGCAAGGGCAGTCTTCATTTCAGTTGGCCAAGTGGCCAGCTGAAAATCAGGGGTTCTGTTACAAAGGAAGAAGTGGAGAATATATCTTGGGAGATGCCATTGATATGGTAGGGAGGTGTTTGACATGGAAAGTCTGGCTTTGCAAAATCAGAGAAGCCTGTCTGAACTCAGGCTCCCAACCCCACTGTTCTTATCTATAGAGTGATGGTCACCAGGCCAATGCCACCTGGAAGTGCAAGAGTGAGCCATGTGGGTAAAAACCATGGCTGCTGAAGTCAGGCAGCCGTGGGATCAAATACATCTCTGGATCTCTTCCTTTCCTTCATATATGAAGCAAGAAAAACAGTACCCATCAAATAGGTTACCGTGAGTACTTTACTCCTGGGAAATCCCTGGGACAAAGTTGTTACCCAAGAGTGGTGCTTTTTATTATTATTATTCTCATGGTAAAACACATATAACATAAAATTTACCCTTTTAACCCACGTTTAGCATACAGGAATGTTAATATATGCACACTCAGGGCGCCTGGGTATCTCAGTCAGCTAAGCAGCTGACTTCAGCTCAGGTCATGATCTCACAGTTTGTGGGTTCAAGCCCCACGTTCAACTTTGTGCTGACAGCTCAGAGCCTGGAGCCTGCTTTGGATACTGTTTCTCCCTCTCTCTCTGCTCACACTCTGAGTCTCTCTCTCTCTCAAAAATAAATTAAAACATTAAAATTTTTTAAATAAAAAAAATATATGCATACTTTTGGGGGTGCCTGGCTCAGTGGATAGAGCGTGGGACTCCTGATATCAGAGTCATGAATTCAAGCCCAACATTGGGCATGGAGCCTACTTTGAAACAAACAAACAAACAAACAAAAAACAATATAGTAAAACCTTAGTTTGCAAACATAATTTGTTCCAGAACCATGCTTGTAATCCAAAGCACTCATATATTAAAGCAAATTTCAAGAAACATTGGCTTGGTTGTGATCATGTGGCGTTTGGCATCTCATACTACTCATATTGCAAGACATCACTCATTTATCAAGTTAAAACTTTTTAGAAGTGTTTGCTCGTCTTGCAGAACATTCGTAGAATGAGTTATAGACAATCCAAGGTTTTACTGTATATGTAGATAGAGATATAGAGATAGAGATATATTTGTCTATATATCTATATATATGTATAGATAGATATCTATAAGTTTCTATCTATATATATATATATCTAAAATCTTTTTGTCTTGCAAAACTGAAATTCTACGCCCGCTGAACAAGAACTCCCTTCCCCCTCCTCCTACCACTCCCTGGTAACCACCATTCTACTTCCTAAGAGCATGACCACTTTACATAACTCATATGGAGAATCACACAGTGTTTGTCTTTTCGTGACCTGTTTCTTTCAGCTGGCATGCTGTCCTGAAGCTCAAGTTCATGTTGTAGCATGCAGCAGGATTTCCTTCCTTTGTGAGGCTGAATAATATTCTATGTATACACCAGTTGTTTTTTATCCATACATTCTTCATCGAATGACATGTAGGTTGCTTCAGTCTCTTGGCTACTGTACAGCACGCTACAAGCATGGTGTTTCCTATCAGAAACTGGTTAGTGTCAGAAATTAGTTAGTATCAGATAGTAGTTCTCTCTTTATTTTTTAAAATTTTTGTTAAATGTTTATTTATTTATGAGAGAGGAGGGAGGAGCAGAGAGAGGGAGACACAGAATCTGAAATAAGCTCCAGGCTCTGAGCTGTCAGCACAGAGCCCAATGCGGAGCTCAAACTCAAGAACCGTGAGATCGTGACCTAAGCAAAAGTCAGATGCTTAACTGACTGAGCCACCCAGGAGCCTCTACTGTCTCCTTTCTTTTAATACCCTTGCGGGGGAACTTCATGGTTTGTTTGCCTTTTCTGCATGTAACTAACTGTTAGGTTAAACATCTCAGTTGTTTGGACATGGGAATTCTTTAGATACGACATATCAGTTAGGGGGAAAGAGAAAAGCATCCCCTCTCCCTCAGGATCATAAAGTATAGATTCTCTTTAAGTGGCCCATTTGAATAGATAAAGAAAGGCAATCTATCTGCAGGGCCACCACACTGTTTAATCCTAGAGCTACAATTCCTGACTCCAGATGTTTCCTTCCATGAAGGGGGCAGAACCATCCCCCAGTTCGGACTAAAGCTGTCTATCCACGGAGTCCTCAATTCCGACCCCAGGAATCAAAGACTTGGGGCAGCAGTAAGGAAGAAAGACCACCCAAACACAAATATGTAATTCGCTGGTTGAGAGGACACTTGTAAGGCAAAACCCTGGCTGATAGTAACCACAAGCAGCTCTGCTTCGGTATTCTTTCCTCTAGTGGTTTCCTGAGGAGACACATGAAGTACAAAGAACATCAATGTGATCATTATAAAGTAAAATCTTTATTCAAGTATGGACTCTGCACACTAAATGGGTTTTTTTTTAAACCATTTTTATTTTTTATTTTTTTTTAAATGTTTTATTTATTTCTAGGAGAGAGAGAGAGACAGCGTGAGCAGGGGAGGGTCAGAGTGAGAGGGAGTCACAGACTGAAACAGGTTCCAGGCTCCGAGCTGGCAGTCAGCACAGAGTCTGGCGTGGGGCTCGAACCCACGAACCGCGAGATCATGACCTAAGCGAAAGTCGGACGCTTAACCGACTAAGCCACCCAGGCGCCCCTTAAAACCATTTTTAAATTAAGCTCTATGTCCACCCGATATGGGGTTAGAACTCAGGACCCCCGAGATGGAAAATCTCATGCTCTACCACCTGAGCCAGCCAGGCAGCCCTGGACATTGCACACTTTGAATCAAAAACTTCTGCTGCACATTTATAGGCATAGATGATGCCACAGAAGCACCGTGTAAATCAGGTTCCCAAAGGAGCTTCCTAGTAGTTGGAGTGAAAAGGCAAATACTCATGAGCATATTACAAATTATGTGAGGCAATATATGCTCAGCCTGGTGTTAGGAGGAGGGGGTGGTGGTATTGGCTGGGAAGAGCAGAGAACACTGCTGCCTAGAGGTTGGGGGCTTGCACTGGACTCAGAATGGCGGCATTTAAAGAAGTGGATAAATTTAGAAAGGTATTTGGTTGTTGTTGTCGTGTTTTAGTTGATATGTACCGAGTGCTGGCTCTTTGTACATGCCAGGCTCCACGCTTGAAGCTGAAGATAATGACAAAAAACCATGGCCTCGGCCTCCGAGGAGGTTTTCACAATGATTTCAGCACTGGATCAGAGTTTTCCAGTGAGACCCACACTGCCCTGGGCCCAGAAACACCCCCAGGACACTCCGTACCCACGAAGTAGACCTAGATGACCAGGGATTGACGATTCAGGGCTGACAGTCTGTCTGGCTCTGATGTTGTGTCCTGAAGCCAGCCTTGTCCGGAACGCTGGGACCACCCCCGTGGGCCCCACGGTGGAGTCTCTGCAGCCTGGCGGACTCAAGACTATGCATTTTCTGCTCAGAGGCTCACCCCTGGCCCTTGAAGCTGCTATTTGGTCTCCCTCTGTGGGACTCCTTCAGACTTTGGCTCTTTAGCTGATTTAGGAGAGAAGATGAGGAAGAAGTGCTAGTGTGGCTCACAAGAGGAAATACTCAGCAATGAGCTGGCAACGTGAGGAGTCACCTGTAGGGAGGCGGGGGGGCAGTGGGAGAAGCCAGGTATCCTGGGATGTGCAAGTAGCCACTCTAGCTCTAGCCTTCCCTGCTGGGTGGCCGTGAGCAGATTCCTCCTTTGCTTCTTTGTTGCTTGCTTTCTTTTTCTCTTCCTTCCTTTCTTCCTTCCTTCCTTCTTCCTTCCTTCCTTCCTTCCTTCTTCCTTCCTTCCTTCCTTCTTCCTTCCTTCCTTCCTTCCTTCCTTCCTTCCTTCCTTCCTTTCTTCCTTTCCTTGACTTTATTTATTTAGAGAAAGAACGTGAGCAGGAGAGTGGCAGAGAGAGAGGGAGAGACAGAGAATCCCCAGCAGGCTCCTCGCAGCAGTGCAGAACCAGACAGGGGTTTGAACCCACAAACTGTGAGATCATGACCCGGCCAGCAATGGAGTCGGATGCTTAACCAATTGAGCCCCTCTAGGCGCCCCTGAGCAAATTATGTCGTACAGGCTCCTTTTCTTCCTTAGCAAACCCGGCAAAACAATCCCAAAGTGCAGGATTATTACAGTCTCCGTGAAATACTGAAGCCCAGTGTGGAGCATATGGTGAAAGCCTTTGCAAAGGGGTAATAGACGGAAGGAGGGTGGGGGAATGTCCCAGTGCAAAGAGAGGAGTCGCATGCCAGCAGCTGAACCAGGGCATGCCAGTCGTCATGATTTTGGATAGCACTGAATTCTCGGCTGCAGTGCTTTTTGCTCAGTGGAGCCATTCTGCGGTCACTCAAGGAGAAACGGAGCCCCGTGGGGGAGGGGCCCGGAGGCGGCGGCGGCGTGGCCAGCCTGTCGCTCGGGGATGATGGATGAGCCTGATCTGGGCCTTGTAATTAGTGCTGACTGGCTCTGAGATTCTTACCGTGGGGGAATGCATCCTGCTCCTCCGTGTCCGGGAAGCCCTCCTCGGGGAGGGCTGGACTGGATGTAAAGTTTGCCCCAACACTCAAGCACACCTTTCCTGAGACTGGTGTGCATGTGTTTCTGTACACGTGTGTGTGAACGTGAGTGTCTGTGCCTATCTGTGACTCTTGTACCCGTGTAAGTGTACATGTGTGTACATATATGTATGTGTGCGCTTACATGTCTCTGAGTGGGCGTGCCTGCTAAGTTGCTAGTCAAGACCAAGATTAAATATGCAACGAACTTTTGGCTTTCCTGGGAGGAGGCGAAGGTGCAACTGTCTTTGGTCGCCGCGAATCAGGGTTCATCCAACACCAGCCACCTCCACCAGGCCACCTAAGTTCGACTCCAACAAGATCAAAGTCATACCTGAGATGCACGGGAAGTCAGTGGCGCCTGGTTCTAGCCCTGAAGATCTGCCCCCTGGGTCTGTCTCCAAAAAAGGCTGGTGATGATATCGCCAAGGCAACCAGTGATGGGAAGAATCTGAGGATTTCGGTGAAACTGGTCCTTTAGAAAAAGACAGACTCAGATTGAAGTGGTACCCTGAAGGAGCCGCCAAGAGACAGAAGCAGAGAAACATTAAGCACCGTGAAAATATCACTTTTGATGAGATTGTCAACATTGCCTCACAGATGTGGCACTGATCTTTAGCCTGAGAACTCTCTGGAACCCTTAAAGAGATCTTGGGGACTGCCCAATCTGTGGGTTGCAATGTTGATGGCCACCACCCTCATGACATCATAGATGACATCAATAGCGGTGCAGTGGAATGCCCAGCAAGTTAAGAACTACAAAGGAAAATACTTCAATAAAGGATCATTTGAAAACCAAGAAAAAAAAAAAAAAACAACGAGGGGAATAAATGCTAGTCTTTAGTCTGGGTCACTTGAAGCAGACTTCCTATTTCAAGAAGTCGCCTGACTGGCCCTTCTTAGTTATCCAAACGTCTGGCAGCCCCAGTCCTGAGGGAGCCAAAAAAGAAACATGCGTGCTTCTATATGCAGGTTCCCACTTCCTGAGTAGCCACATCAGGTCAGGCGGGGGGAGGTGTTCCAATCTGTATAGCGGTTTTTATGGGATAAGGGGAATTCATATTTCCCCCACATTTCTTCCTAAGATTCAAAACTGAGAAAAGCTTTTGGGATGGATGAGTGTAATTTCAACCAAGGCTTAGGACAGGAATATCAGTAAGTTTTTCAAAAATGAAATTACCTTGGGGATCACCTGGCTGGCTCAGTCGGTAGACCATGAGGCTCTTCGTCTCAGAGTGGTGAGTTCATTTCCCACGCTGGGCATGGAGCCTACTTAAAAAAATAAAATAAAGTCTTCAATAAAAAATAAATAAGTAGGGGGCCTGGATGGCTGAGCTGCTTGAGCGTCTGACTCTTGATTTCGACTCGGGACCTCAGGGTTGTGGGATCGAACCCCGCGTCAGGCTCTGTGCTGAGTGTGGAACCTGCTTGGGTTTCTCTCTCTCTCCCTCTGTCCCTCTCCCCCACTCACCCTATTTCTCTCTCTAAAAAATCTTAAATAAATAAATAAAATGAAATTACCTTGAGAGAAAGGGAATTTAGGTTACTAAGCACTGAGGTCTATTCTCCATCTTGTCATTCATCAATTATGAGACCTTAAAGAAGTAGATTCATTGCTTTTTTTCTTAAGTTTATTACTTTACTTTTAAGAAATCTGTATACCCAGTGTGTGTCTCGAACTCACAACCCTGAGATCAAGAGTCACATATGCTCCACCGACTGAGCCAGCCAGGTGCCCCCATGAATTCCTTTTTTTTTTTTTTTTTTTAATATTTTTATTTATTTCTAGGATAGAGAGGCGTTAACAGGGGAGGGTCAGAGAGAGGGAGATACAGACTCTGAAACAGGCTCCAGGCTCTGAGCTGGCAGTCAGCACAGAGCCTGACGCGGGGCTCGAACCCACGAATCGCGAGATCATGACCTAAGCGAAAGTCGGACGCTTAACCGACTAAGCCACCCATGGCGCCCCCCCATGAATTGCTTTTATCTACATCATTTACATTTATATATTATGTAAATTTGTAAGTTATTGTAAATTTGAGTTATGCACATTTGAAAAACTGCAAATCCGGGTGCTCCTGAGTGGCTCAGTCTGTTGGGCATCTGACTTTGGCTCAGGTCATGATCTCACAGTTGGTGAATTTGAGCCCTGTGTCCAGTTTTGTGCTGACAGCTCAGAGCCTGGAGCCTGCTTTGGATTCTGTGTCTCCCTCTCTCTTTGCCCCTCCCCCGCTCAAAATCTCTGTCTCTCTCTCTCTCTCTCTAAAGTAAATAAACATTAACAACAACAAAACCTGCAAATCGCCCTAAATAAAAAAGAATCTCCAAGGTTACATGGTTTCAAAATTGGTGAGTTGAGTGGGCCTGTGGACTGCATTTACCACCATTGTCATGTGATGGCATCCATGGACTCAGAAAAGTAAGTAACTGCTATTCATGTTCATATCGTGTGAATTGAGCCATTGTTTATGTGCATCATACCTTCTGAGAGTGGATGCTAATGACTGATGGGCTGTTATTTTAATATTCAGCATTATCGTTTAAAATATTTTCTGTATCCTAGATACATGTTCTCAGAGTTCATTAAGTGGTGGCCTGAGTGCCAAAAAACACAGTCCAGAATCAAAAACTTTGCAATGGATGTTAGATATGATAAAACACCATGAAAAAGCCCAAGGAACTGTCGCAACATGCCAAGTAGTTAATTTAGGAGTGCCTACTCCGTGAAGCATTTGAGATTTTAGTGTTTAGTAAATAAAAAAATAGCACGAAGGCAAAGATATTCTGCAGTGGTTGAAGATTCCTTCTCACCCCACCCCCCGCCCTTTTACAGTGATTCTTCTGGAAAATATGGTGTCAAAATACTTAAGTCTTGAATTATCCAACATCTTTGTTAGCATATCCATTTTCATAAAGTGTGATGTCTCCCTAAACAGAATTATGTAATCCACGAAAATTTCTTAGTGGAGCACCTGACAGCTTGAATGCTGGGTGCATGTTAGGTGGTTGTTGCTGTTGGGGTTATTGATCTGGCCTGAGGTTTACAGGGACCAGGCTGGTTCTGACACAGCATGGGGCTCAGGAGGTCTTCTGGAATCATCCAGGTATTGATTTTGGGGTGATAATGGCTGAACAGTGTAAACCATAAACTTTATTTTTTATTATTAAAATTTTTAACATTTATTTATTTTTGAGAGAGAGAGAGAATCAACAGGGGAGGGGCAGAGAGAGAGGGAGACACAGAATCCATAGCAGGTTCCAGGCTCTGAGCTGTCAGCACAGTGCCCAGCATGAGGCTTGGGCTCACAAACCACAAGATCATTAGTTGGTCCAAGGGTTGTGGGTTATTGTTGTTTGTTTGTTTTTTAATGGTTTTTTTTTTTTTAATTTCTAGGAGAGAGAGAGAGAGAGAGAGACAGCGTGAGCAGGGGAGGGTCAGAGAGAGAGAGGGAGACACAGACTGAAACAGGCTCCAGGCTCTGAGCTGGCAGTCAGCACAGAGCCCGACATGGGGCTCGAACGGTTGTGGGTTATTGTTAAGCTCATTAACAAACCACGAGATCATGACCTGAGCTGAAGTCCAATGCTTAACCGACTGAGCCACCCAGGCACCCCGACTGTAAATTTTAGAATGAAAACTTGGGGCACCTGGGTGGCTCAGTAGGTTGAGCAGCCAACTTCAGCGCTGGTCATGATCTCACAGTCTGTGGGTTCAAGCCCCACAACAGGCTGTGTGCTAACAACTTGCTCAGAGCCTGGAGCCTGCTTTGGATTCTATGTCTCCTTCTCTCTCTGCTCCTCCCCTTCTCACGCTCTGTCTCACTCTGTCTCTCAAAAATAAATAAATGTAAAAAAAGAATAGAAATTTAAATGCCCCCCTTGGCTATTGACATTTCTGGAACCTCACAGGAAATCACAAATGGCCAAAAGGCTATGCAGGACAAAGTTTCAACAGTGACACCGCGTGGCAGCGAGTATTAACTGCAATGGAGTCCTAATCCCACTTCATTCAGGGTCCCTTCTCGGAATTCCTTCCAATCAAATTCTCCGTGTGTGGAGAATGGTGTAATTGGGGAAGGAAACAGATCTTTAAAACTCATGGGCCGACACACAGAACTTTGTCCTAGAATAGGACTGTAGTGCATGGCGGGAGGGTAAGGGGTCCTAGATGTGTGTATGTCTGTGTATGACCGTCTATCTTTCTCAAAGGACTTGTGTGAAGAGCCAGGGCTCGTTAGACATGCCACAGAGATAGCAGCAGCAGCAGCAGGAGCAAAAATATATGTAAGCACCTTGAAACTTCACATAATAAATCATTTCTGATATTATAATGATATAGACAAAAAGTCCTTGATGCTTTAAGGAAAATCTCAGAGTGGCCAGTTGCTTAGGAAAGCTGCTAATAGTTTTCAGCAGATATATAAGATCACTATAGTGGCCACAACTACTCATGCTTCCTGTACCCAGGCTCTTTGCAGAGTGACTTTGCGGGTCTTTCCTTTAAGAAGTGGACACTTGCTGGGATGCCTGGGTGGCTTAGCTGATTAAGCATCTGATTCTTGCTTTCAGCTCAGCTCATAATCTTACAGTTTGTGTGTCTGAGCCCCGCATCGGGCTCTCTGCTGACAGTGTGGAGCTGGTTTAGGATTCTCTTTCCATCTCTTTCTGCCCCCCTCCCCCACTTGTTCTGTGTTTGTCCCTCTCAAAATAAATACACTTTAATTTTTTTTTAATGTTTATTTATATTTGAGAGAGAGAGAGAGAGAGAAACAGAGTGTGAGCAGGGGAGGGACAGAGAGAGACAGAGACAGAATTTGAGGCAGGCTCCAGGTTCTAAGCTACCAGAACAGAGCCTGATGCGGGACTCAAACTGACAGACCACAAGATCATGACCTGAGCCGAAGTTGGAGGCTTTACTGACTTGAGCCACGCAGGTGCCCCTAAATAAATACTTAAAGGAAAAAGAAGTAAAGCCTTGTCCCCTACAATTTGATTCTGAACTGGTCTAGAACGAGCATTCAGTGCTGTTGTATTACTTCCTAATTTCAGACTCAAGAGAGCTTTCATGCCTCTGCTTACACTCTTAGGCTCCTGTAACCTTCATGAGGGATCCTGGACTAGCCTCCGAGCAGATGAGAGACAATGTGGAGCAGAGTGGGTCAGTTGATCCATCTCAGCCAAGATCCAAGACATGTGAAAGACCCTCTACCAGCCCAGCAAAGCCAAGCTTCATCAGACTTTCCAGCGAACCCTCAGGTGACGGCAGGCAGCATACAAGCAAGGCCACCCGGAAACTGTCAGGCCCACATTGACTCCATGACTCATAAATGTTTATCATTTTAAACAGATAAGTCTAAAAAAGTGACACATGCTGTCTTACAAGAAAAGCCCCAGAACAGAAAATATCTCAGTTCTCTCCAATTCCAGATTTTCTATTCTTTCCTGTTACCAGGATGTGGTGATTCATTCAATCATTCATTCAGTAATTTATAGTTTGTGTGTGTGTGTGTGTGTGTGTGTGTGTGTGTGTGTGTGTGTGTATTTTAGTGTAAGGCACTTTAATAGGTTTGGGTGGGGGCACATGTTTGCAGAACATAAGAAAATACAGACAAGGTCGCCTGGCTGCCTCAGGTGGTGGAATTTGAGACTCTTGATCTCAGAGTTGTGAGTTCGAGCCCCACATTGGGTACAGAGATTACTTAAAAAGAAAAAATCTTTAAATTTTTATTTCTTTGAGAAAGAGAGAGAACATGCACATCCATATGAGTGGGGGAGGGGAAGAGGGAGCAAGAGAGAGAGAGGAGAGAAAGAGAGAGACAATCCTAAGCAGGCTCCATGCTCAGCACTGAGCTCAACGTGGGGCTTGATCCCACAACCCTGGGATTGTGACCTGAGCCAAAATCAAGAGTCAGACGCCGAACTGACTCCGCCACCCAGAATCCCCTAAAAATTAAAAAGGAAAAAAAAAGAGGGGTGCCTGGGTGGCTGAGTTAGTTAGGAGTCCGACTTCAGCTCAGCTCATCATCTCATGGTTCATGAGTTCGAGCCCCGTGTTGGGCTCTGCGCTGACAGCGCAGAGCCTGGAGCCTGCTTCAGATCCTGTATCTCCCTCTCTCTACCTCTCTCCTGCTTGTGCTCTCAATCCTGTCTCTCAAAAAAAAAAAAAACCAAAACCAAAAACAAAAAAAACACATTAAAAAAAAATACAAAAAAAAAAAAAAAAAAGAAAGAAAAGAAAATATAGGTTTGATTTATAGTTTAGTTTGGAAAGAAAGGAAGCCTGTCCAAATAAACTACTTGCTAAACTTGAACTCAGACACCAGTGGGATCAATTTACAGCTGTGTGACCTTTGGATAGTTACTTAACCTTTTTGAGTTTTAGCTTCCTTATCTCACAAACAGGGGTAAAACCTGGCTTTCAGCATGGTGGACAGGGTCCAAAAAATTTACAAAGTGCTGTGTCCATGGGTGAGAAACATTTTCCACCTCCTGACTTTGCTTGTCCATATCTCAGGTGGGTACTGAGCACCATCTTCAGGTCAGGATCTCCCCAAGGAGCGAGGAATCTTCCTGAATTAGGAGGTAGGGGCCTTTGCTTTTAACAACCACTCGCATATGAATCAGCCCAGACAGGAAACAGGGCATCTTCCCAATGGCCTGTGATTGACTTTTGCCCATTTAAAGGGAAGGGTGTGCAAAGATCACCCTGCGAGAATCAGGCCTGTTGGGAAGTGGTGAGCTCTCTGTGCCCACAGAGCCACAAGCCATCTGGTTGACCCTTGTTCGATTCTCAGCCTCGGCTGCCTGCGAGGCTGAGCTCTAAGGAGGGCCTCCGACCTGGGACCCGCCCTCCTGAGGTTTTGCCCCAGGAACGGTCTATGGGGGGAGCCAATCTGACAGCAGGAAACGAAAGTGACCAGTGAATACGGGGGAGGGGCTAAGCCAGGAGGACCCCTCGGGTCTTGTATCTGCCTCTCTGAGAATTGCGGCGTCCACCGGAACACGCATGAACTAGAGTTCACTGACCACTTGGGGCTTTGGGGAGCGGACGTGCTTGGTGATCAGAGCCCATCATGTGCCAGTCCTGCCCTTGTTTACCAAGCTTGCATCACCGCCTGCCGCATTCGGCCCAGGGCCAGAGAGGAAGGAGCGAGGCTGAAGTCTGAGGGCAGTGAGTCTGGCTGCAGTTCCCAGCTTTGGGTCACCCTCCTCATGCCTCAGTTTCTCTTCGTCACTGGGGTATTCACTGAGAGGGGGCTGGGGAGGCCAACTACTACAGGCAGCAGAGGTCCCCAGAGCTGGAGGCAGCAGCGATATGGTGGCTCTGATGGCCTTAGGCAATCACTCACCCTACAGAAACAGCTCAGGCAGGACCGCTGGACGTTAAGACCCTATGAGAAGATCAGGGCACCTGTGTAGCTCAGTCCGTTGAGCATCTGACTCTTCATTTCAGCTCGGGTCATGATCCAGGGTAGTGGGATTGAGCCCCGCGTCAGGCTCCCCGCTGAGTATAGAACCTGCTTAACACCTCCTCTCTCCTCCCCTCTACCCTTCTTCCCTGCTCTTGCTCTAAGGGGGGAAAAAAAAAGACCCTATCAGAAAATCAAACCTTCCTGTAGGGCTCATGCATGATGAAGTTCTGTGGATCTGGGCTAAATCCAGAAACCAGTCTTCATGTTTAGGTCGACACCGCTATAACAGGGACAGGGGAAGAAGGGGGTACAGACACATTTGGCAGGGAAACAGGGACAGGGGACTGAAATAAGAATGGGATGGGAAGGGGGAGAGAGGGAAAGAGGGAGACAGAAGGGCTAAAAGTTGGAGTGAAGGGGCATCTGGGTGGCTCAGTAGATTAAGCGTCAGACTTGGCTCAGGTCATGATCTCGCTGTTCACGAGTTCGAGCCCCACATGGAGCTCTGTGCTGACAGCTCAAGGCCTGGAACCTGCTTCGCATTCTGTCTCCCTCGCTCTCTGCCCCTCCCCGGCTCATGCTTTGTCTCTGTCTCTCAAAAATGAATAAATGTTAAAAAAAAATTTTTTTTAAGTTGAAGGGAACATTACTGGGGCGTCTGGGTGGCTTAGTCGGTTAAGCGTCCGACTTTCGCTTAGGTCATGATCTCGCGGTTCGTGGGTTCGAGCCCCGCGTCGGGCTCTGGGCTGACTGCCAGCTCAGAGCCTGGAGCCTGTTTCAGTCTGTGACTCCTCTCTCTCTGACCCTCCCCTGCTCACGCTGTCTCTCTCTCTCTCTCTCCTAGAAATAAATAAAACATTAAAAAAAAATAAATAAAGTTGAAGGGAACATTACTGAGTTGAAGAGCAGAAGGTGGAAATGAAAAAAAAAATTGAGACGTCTTCAGGGATGAAAAGAACATTCAGTGTTGAAATATATCTTCTTAGGGGCATCTGGCTGACCCTGTTGGGAGGACATGAAATTCTTGATTTTGAGGTTGTGAGTTTGAGTCCCATGCTGGGTGTACAGACTACTAATATAAAGAAATAAATAAAACTTTAAAAAATTACTAAAAAATAAAATGTATCTTTCTATTTGTCTCATCAAACTATAGGTTTTGAAGGCAGGTGCTAAATTTAAGTCATCTTTACACTTTCAGTGCTTAGCATAGTGCCTGATACATCCTAGGTACTCAATGAACAAATAATTAGATATTTAAGAAAAGTCAGGATTTTAAGACAGAAGGGCACAGAGAGAGAAGAGAGTGGCTCTGAGCTTTCAGCATCAGAAACATGTTTTCAAATCCATTTCCTAACTGCGTGACTTCGAGCAAGACTTCATCTTTCCAGAATTTTCTATATCAACTTGTAGCAAGGATTAAAGTTCTGCAAAGCTCAGAGCAGATCACCTGTGTAAGTGCCTGATATTAGTGACTGCTGTTATTGTCACTGTTGTTTGCTGATAAGGGACACAGGGACTGTGGTAAATGCAGGCTACTAAGAGCCCCTGATTTATGGCCCTACCTGTAACTTTGAGGTGCCTTTCCATTCTCATGCTAGGTCTGGCCAACTGACTTGCTCAGGTGTGAAAAGATGTGGAGGTGTGGAAAAGACTGCTCATTTCTGACTCTTTCTTGGAACTCTGCCATTGCAGGGTAGCCTGCTGGAGGGATGTGGGAGACCTGCAGAAGAGCCAAGGTAACCCATTATACATCAGTCATCTCCCAACTATTACAGATACATGAACATGTCCAGGGCAGACCAGCCAGGTCAAGCCAGATCAGTAAGACCACTCCACCAATCCCAAGACTTATGTGAAATAATAAGCAGTTGCTATTTTAAGGCACTAAGCTTGGAATGATTTGTTACCCAGCAATACTAGCTGATACAGGGGCCATGGTAGCCCTTGTCCTCAAAAACTGAAAGGCAAATAAGAGAGGAAGTCATGGTCTGCCAGGTTTTATTTGTAGAGTCTGGTAAACTTGAGCCAGAGAAAGCTGCAGAAAAAAGTTTTGGGGAGCCACAGGGAAGAGACGATAGAAGTAGGTCCCTTCAGTAGACCCCGAGGGTGCCCTTCACATGGAGGCAGGAGGCGGGAGGTGGCTGGAGGCCAGTCCAGGCAGGCAGCAGCAGGGCTGTCACTGGAAGGGCGAGGCTTGAGGGGTAGGCTTGCCGCGGCCTGGTGCCCGGCAGGTCTCAGATCCTGGGGTCATACACCCGACCCATGAAGACAGGGAATTTGTGCTGCTGGTCCCAGATCAGGAAGAGGAAGGGCTGCTGCACGTCGAAGACTAGCAAATTGCGGGCCACGGAAACAGCCGTGGCCGCAGCTGCCTCCACCCCAGACTCCGTCAGCTCCAGCGTGGTCTGGTGCTGCATCGCAGAAACCTGAAGGTCCGTGTCCTCTGTCATCCCACACAGGTTGAGGTCATAAACAAAGTCAAAGAATTCTAGAGCAGAATGAGAGAAAAACAGGGAGTCAAAGACCAGCAGGAGGGATGCCTGGCTGGCTCTGTCAGTAGAGTGTGCAACTCTTGATCCTGGGGTTGTGAGTTCAAGCCTCACATTCGGCGGAGAGAGAGAGAGAGAGAGAAAGGGAGGGAAGGAGGGAGGGAGGAAGATCAGAATGAAAGCCTCAGCTGCTGAAGACATTTGTTCTAAGTTGTCTGGGTTGGAACTAAGCCCCAATATTCTCTTGGTCCTCTTTCCTCACTTGTCAAATTATATATTGTGCCTTCCGGTCCACTTTATTGGATCCTCTATCAGTGGGCAGATCTTCATTCCAACCACCACCTTCTCTGAAGAGGTGAGAAGCCTTGCCACACACCCCAAAGAACAATTGAAAAATGATATCCTTGCTTCCAAGGACCTTAGAAGTGAGGTTATACATCAGAAAGAGGTCATATGTGGGGCGCCTGGGTGGCTTAGTCGGTTAAGCGTCCGACTTTCGCTTAGGTCATGATCTCGCGGTTCGTGGGTTCGAGCCCCGCGTCGAGCTCTGTGCTGACTGCCAGCTCAGAGCCTGGAGCCTGTTTCAGTCTGTGACTCCCTCTCTCTGACCCTCCCCTGCTCATGCTGTCTCTCTCTCTCTCCTAGGAATAAATTAAAAAAACATTAAAAAAAAAAAATTAAAATAAATAAAATTCTTTAAAAAAAAAAAAAGAAAGAGGTCATGTGTTATCAACTGAGGTCATATGATGTCATATACTAGGAAACAAGCTGACCTATTAGGGGGTTCTAGAATAGAAAATGAAAGGATATATCTGGACATGAGGTCAAAGGTCAGGAAGTGAGGCCAAAAGTCAGGTAAGAGAATCTCTGTTGCCTCCCCTAAACTCAGAACCCTCCAGACTCTATTATCCAGACAGCTTCTTGCATAGTCCATGGGGTGTAGGCTGAGTGTTATGAAAGGTGTCTGGGGAAGGAGCATCCATAACCCATCCTGGCCACCTGTCCCAGTGACTATGACACACTGAACCCGGGTAGAAATAGTCAAGATGAAGACCTGGGTTGGTGTTCTTGCTCATTTCTAATGAGTTCAAGGGACCTAGGGCAAGTCATGTAAACACTGTGTCTCAATTTCCTCAATGATCCAACGGGATAATAACATCTTCCCCTCTAACTCACGGGACAGAGGAATAAGCTGAGATTATGGATGTATAAAATATTCTAGAGAGTGCTACACACTTTAAGGACACCCCCCACCAAAGGCCTCAGAGTAATCCCGAGCTGCCAGAGCTTACTGAGGTTCTCCATGACCGTCAGCATGTCTTGCTTGCTTGTCACTTTGATGCGGGGCATCGTCAGGAGAGTGGGGTGGAATTTGGTCATCTCCAGCTTCTTCATGACAGCCTTGAAGACTGTGGGGCTGAGAGCCTGCTCCAGGTCTTCAAGATGGTATTTCGTGTTCTGGGGCACCAGGATCACCAAGCTGAGGTTGTGGGAGAGCTGCAGCTGCCCCACCTGGAGAGGAAGAGGTGCGCCTCATCAGTCTTCCTGTCCCGGCTCTCCCAGCTCCCACCTGCTGTGTCCCCCACCCACTGCGTCCCAAGGCTTCTCTTTAGTCCACTGCCACAGTCCGGGCTATTAGAGCAAGCAGCCGCTGGACGTAGGTTCCCACGCTTGGCGACAAAACAGAGGTGCTAGCTGGGTGAAAGCTACTGGTCTCACTCTGTGCTGGTGAGATGCAGAGGAGTGAGTATGGCTTTCTGATCACACAGGTGGAGGGCTATCCCTGACTCCACTGCCGATCACCTATATAATATAGGCAAGTAAGTTGATCTCTGAGCCCTGGTCCCCTTCCCTCCGCTGTGCTGTGCATAAAGGATAGAACATGCAGGGGCGCCTGGGTGGCTTAGTCGGTTGAGCGTCCGACTTTCGCTTAGGTCATGATCTCACGGTTCGTGGGTTCGAGCCCCGCGTCGGGCTCTGTGCTGACTGCCGGCTCAGAGCCTGGAACCTGTTTCAGTCTGTGACTCCCTCTCTCTGACCCTCCCCTGCTCACGCTGTGTCTCTCTCTCTCTCTCCTAGAAATAAATAAAACATTAAAAAAAAAAAAAAGGATAGAACATGCATAGTGTACCACCAGAGTCATCACATAAGTCCTTTTATTTATTTTTTAAATTAAAAAGTTGGGTTTTTTTTGGTGAGAGAGAGAGTGCATGAGCTGGGGAGGCCCAGAGAGAGAGGAGGAGACATGGAATCTGAAGTAGCTGTCAGCTACTTCTGAGCTTTCAGCAAGGAGCCTGACATGGGACTCAAACCCACAAACTGGGAGATCATGACCTGAGTTGAAGTCAGAGGCTTAACCAGCTGAGCCACCCAGGTACCCCAAAAGTTTGTTTGTTTGTTTGTTTGTTTTTATTTATTTCTAGAAGAGAGAGAGAGAGACAGCGTGAGCAGGGGAGGGTCAGAGAGAGAGGGAGACACAGACTCTGAAATAGGCTCCAGGCTCTGAGCTGGCTGTCAGCACAGAGCCTGACGCAGGGCTTGAACCCACGAACCTCGAGATCATGACCTAAGTGAAAGTCGGACGCTCAACCGACTAAGCCACCCAGGCGCCCCAAGTTTACTTATTTTTAAGAGAAAGAGAGAGAGAGGGAGAGTTAGAAAGTAGGGGACGGGTAGAGAGAGAGGGGAACAGAGGATCCAAAGCAGGCTCCATCCTGACAAAAGAAGATCCAATGTGGGGGCTCAAACTCACAAACCATGAGATCATGACCTGAGGTGAAGTCGGAGGCTTAACGGACAGAGCCACCCAGGTGCCCCAGATAAGTCCTTTTAAGGACTTTAAAAAAATTGTTAAGGTGGGGGGCCTGGGTGGCTCAGTCAGTTAGTTGGGTGGCTGACTTCCGCTCAGGTCATGATCTCACAATTCATGGGTTTGAGCCCCACATCAGGCTCTATGCTGTCAGTTCGGAGCCTGGAACCTGCTTCAGATTCTGTGATTCCCTCTCTCTCTGCCCCTCCCCCACTTAAGCTCTGTCTCTCTGTCTCAAAAATAAACATCAAAAATTTAAAAAAAAATTTTTTTTAAGTATCTTTACACCCAACATGGGGCTTGAACTCATGATTGCAAGATCAAGAGTTGCATGCTCCAAAGACTGAACCAGCCAGGCACCCCAGTCCTTTGAAAGACTTTTGTTGGCTCTTTACTGCCAATGAGATTAAGTATACATTTCTTAGTGTGGCATTTGAGATTGTGTCCAAGATGATCCTAGCCTAGCTTTCAAGCTTGCCATTAAAAGAAAGGACTTCCAACTGGTGGTCAGACAGAAGTATGACACGAGCACAGGACCCATGGGTCTAATATAGGGGTTTTCAACCCCGGGTGAATTTGCCACCAGTGGACACTTGACAATGTCTAGAGACATTCTGGGTGTGACAATTGGAAGGGAGGGGACCCACAGTCCTGCTGGCCTCTAGTGGTAGAAAACAGGGATGATGCTAAATCCTACACAATACCCAGGATAGGTCCTCATAGCAAAGAATTCTCTAACCCAAAATACCAATAGTGCTAAGGCTGAGAAACCATGGTCTAATAGGAATATAAGAGACTATAATTACAAGGGCACCATGGTGGAGGTTGGGACAGGAATAAGAAGAATCTAGAATGCAGCATTCAACTGGGCAATAAAGAAACTAATGGAAACCAATCGATTGTTGGAATGCAAAACAAGAAACTGGCAGGAAACAGATATCAGCTGAAGAACACGAACAAAGGGTCCCTGTTGGCACAGGCACTGAATAGGGCAGACTCATCTGGGAATGTATACCCATCCTGTGTACAGACCTTGAATCTTTGACCATAAGATTACCATGTTGTGGTCTTGAATTTTCAAGCCAGTAACCCTTGGATACCTGAATTGGTAAATCTAACCTCCTTAGTTGACTAAATGCTCTGGAGTCCCTTAGAATTAAGTACGGTTTGGGGCGCCTGGGTGGCTTAGTCGGTTGCGCGTCCGACTTTCGCTTGGGTCATGATCTCGCGGTTCGTGGGTTCGAGCCCCGCGTCGGGCTCTGTGCTGACTGCCAGCTCAGAGCCTGGAGCCTGTTTCAGTCTGTGACTCCCTCTCTCTCTGACCCTCCCCTGCTTACGCTGTCTCTCTCTCTCATAGAAATAAATAAAAATATTTAAAAAAAAAAAAGAATTAAGTACGGTTTAACAAAGTAAACCAACTCCACAGTATTAACATTAGAGTATATTCAAGGGTGGTTGGTGTGTTCCTTATTCAAAATGGTGTTTACAATTTTTTTTAATTTTCTTAATTTTTTAACTTTTTATTTTTAAATATTTTATTTATTTTTGAGAGAGAGAGAGAGAAACAGCATGAGCAGGGGAGGGTCAGAAAGAGAGGGAGACACAGAATCTGAAACAGGCTCCAGGCTCCGAGCTGGCAGTCAGCACAGAGCCGGATCAGGCACCCCTGGTGTTTACAATTTTTAAGAGAATCAAATATCGGGGCACCTGGGTGGCTCAGTCGGTTGAGTATCTGACTACAGCTCAGGCCAAGATCTCACAGTTTGTGGGTTTGAGCCCCACATTGGGCTATGGGCTGACAGTGTGAAGCCTGCTTCAGATTCTTTTTCTCTCCCGCCCTCTCTCTACCCCTCCCCTGCTCACGCTCTACCCCATTCTCTCTCTCAAAAATAAATAAACATTAAAAATATAATAGAAAATAAATAAGAAAATCAGACATCCTGGTTTTATGCTTTTAAGCAAAAAGGTGTAGGATAATTAAATCTGAGAATGATATTCAGATGTTGGTAGAAAGTTGATTTACCCTTCAAATTCAATTTTTACTTTACAGTGGGATTTAGGTGCTTGGGAAGGTATAGTCAACAAGGGGGTTGTAATTCACCCCTGATGGGGATCTGGAATGCTTAAAAAGAAAATCAAGTTAGGGGCGCCTGGGTGGCTTAGTCTGTTAAGGGTCCGACTTTCGCTTAGGTCATGATCTCACGGTTCATGGGTTCGAGCCCCGCGTCGGGCTCTGTGCTGACTGCCAGCTCAGAGCCTGAGCCTATTTCAGAGTCTGTGACTCCCTCTCTCTCTGGCCCTCCCCTGCTCACGCTGTCTCTCTCTCCTAGAAATAAATAAATAAAACACTGAAAATTAAAAAAAAAAAAAAAAAAGAAAATCAAGTTAAACTTACAAAGTATTTTTATAAAGCAAAATATCTGTATAAGCTCAAATTGCTTACGGAAATATTAATTAACCATATTTGTAAATGGAACAAATGGTTTAAAGGAGTTTAATCTGGGGGTGCCTGGGTAACTCAGTTAAGTGTCTGACTTGGTTTTGGCTCAGGTCATGGTCTCATGGTTTGTGACTTTGAGCCCCACATTGGGCTCCATGCTGACAGTGCAGAGCCTGCTTGGGATTCCCCCCCATCTCTCTTTTAGTCTCTCTCTCTCCCTTTCTCTCTGACCCTCCCCCTGGTCTCTCTCTCTTAAAAAAAAAAAAAAAAAAAAACAAGTAGAAATTCTGGGTTCCATATTCAATCTTCCTTCCCTTCCCACCCATTGAAATTTTACTGTTCAATTTCTGCTAAGGACCATAAGCCCTTTAACACATGCACGCACGTGCACTTACCACAAATATGCACACACAGCTTTACCTACCTATACACGTGTACACCTACGTATGCATGCTGTACACAGGCACGCATATACACACAGGACATAACTAAGCCACCAGGGTCTCCCAGTGGGTTGATGAGAAAAAGAAACAGACGAACAGACTTACTTTTTGCCATTTGATGCAGTTGAGATGAAGAAACTTTCAGAGTCCTGCTTTCCAGCCTAAAATAAACTATGCCTGCCTCAGCCAAGCTAGAGAGGGGAAGAGCAGAAAAGGTAAGGCGGAAAGACAGATGGAAGGGGTGGAAATGATGAGTTAATAACAGTATGCCCCAAATTGACTGCGGCTGTAGCATAACAGATATCAGGACAGGCCAGAGGCTCTGAAACGAGAGTGGAAAGGGTCAGGAACATACCTTGGCTTTCAAAGTTGGGTCTGTGAAATGGGCCACGGGGTATTTCTTGCTGCTCATCATGAACGCTTTTATCACAGAGGATTTGAGGTAAAAGGGCTCCAGCCTGGTTCTTTTTGGATCAAATGCTTTCTTCCACTTGGCTGGAGGGAAAGGGAAGGAGAATTACTCTAAGCAGGTGCGCAAAGGATAAAGAGGAGCTAAAATGGCCGCCCTATATGCAGGGCAGGCACAGTGGGGTCCAGCGGCGGAATCTGGGGTCTCACGGGCTTCCAAGCCAGGAAGAGAGAAAGGACTCAGGACAGAAGGACCGCGTGGATCGAGGCTCCCTTACCATTCAGGTAGACGGCGTTGAGGAAGACAAGGCACGTGTCAGAGGGCAGGCTGTCGAGAAGCTGCGTGATCTTGTGATTGGTCTTCTTTGCCACCCAGCTGTTGATGAGCTCCGTATTGACATCGCTGTCATTTCCCAGGACGGCGGGGCTGCTGCCGTACAGGTTCTGAGAGGCATTCACAAAGGTGTCCCTTATGGCCAGGTCTGGGAGCGGGGGGCAGGAGGAGAGACGGAAGCATGAATCCCCTGAACATCCTCCCCCTTCTAAGAGCAGGCTGTGAGAGGGAATGGCTTTCCGATTGCTCTCAGCTCGCTGCAGCGAATGCAGCAGCTGGAGTGGGGGGCCAGCCTGCTCCTCTTACAGATGTGACAGTTGAGGCCCCAAGAAAGCGAGCCCTGAACTTACATCCTGGACCCTCGCTGTCTCTCCTTGCCATGTGGTTGTGGCTTGGCAAAATAACTCTTTTGAGACACTAACTTCCATTTGCCAGTATTTTCCCTATTTTCTCCCCTTAATTGAGCAGGGAACGGACTGCTTCTCTGCGTCAGCAGAGATTCACGAGAAGACTCCTGGCCTTTCTCCTCCAAAGTTCAAGTCCAGTAAAGAAAACAGTATTTTTGGAGTGCCTGGGTGGCTCAGTCGGTTGAGTGTCCAACTCTTGATTTTGGCTCAGGTCATGATCTCATGGTTTGTGAGTTTGAGCCCTGCATCAGGCTCTGAGCTGACAGTGCGGAGCCTGCTTGGGATTCTCTCTCTCCATCTCTCTCTCTGTCCCTGCTTGTGCTCTCTTTCTCTCTCAAAACAATTAAATAAATAAAAACTTCAAAAAAAAAAAGAAGGAAAATAGAGTTTAAAAAGTAATTTTTCTTGGACTAAGTAGATAACATAGAAGGCAGTTATATTTTCTACCAACCTAGCAAGACAGAGGGTTATGTTGACTTATAGCAAATAAGTAAATGCAGTGTTTCTTGAACCCTCTAAGACAGATTCCCATCTCTAAACACAGGGTATTTTTTTGTTTAAGATAATGGGCTGATGGCTGAGTTTCCTTTTGTTTCTTCTTCTTCTTCTTCTCCTCCTCCTCCTTTTTGTTTTTTTTGTTTTTGGTTCCCTGTGTTTTCTGTTTTTTTACAATGAATAAGTACTGCTTTTAAAAGTGTAAAAAAGTGGCACCTGGCTGGTTCAGTTGGTTGAGCGTTAGACTTCAGTTCAGGTCGTGATCTCATGGTTTGTGGGTTCAAGCCCCACATCAGGCTCTGTGCTGACAGCTTGGAGCCCTGAAGGCTGCTTCGGATTCTGTCTCCCTTTCTAACTCTGCCCTTCCCCTACTTGTGCTCTGTCTCTCTCTCTCTCTCCCCAAAACAGATAAACATTAAAAAATTTTAAAACAGGGGCGCCTGGGTGGCTTAGTCGGTTAAGCGTCCGACTTTCACTTAGGTCATGATCTCGCGGTTCGTGGGTTCGAGCCCCGCGTCGGGCTCTGTGCTGACTGCCAGCTCAGAGCCTGGAGCCTATTTCAGAGTCTGTATCTCCCTCTGTCTCTGACCCTCCCCTGCTCACGCTGTCTCTCTCTCTCCTAGAAATAAATAAAAATATCTTTAAAAAATTTTTAAAAATTTTTAAAAACAAGTTTAAGAAAAACTGGAAAAAAAATTTCCCTTTATAGAAGGGGGTCAGACTAGATCCGTAGTTTTCAAACCTCTTTAAGGAGCAGAACTGGGTTTTTAAATAGTCATGTCTGAAGCCCACAGTTAAAAGGGCTCTGGTGGAAGCTGGGTGAGGGCTCAGAGCCCAGCCGGCTCCATCTGCCCCCACCCCACAGCTGGTACCCCACACACCACTCAGCCCCCCTGATCACTCCCCTAACTTCCACCGTGACTCCTGAAGCAGCTCAGCAGACACCCAGGGCTCTGGGGACGAAAATCTAAAGAGAACTGTATTAGATCATTTTGGATCTTATTATATACTTAATAATGCCATATAGGTAAATGACCACAAATTCATAGAACACAAAAGTGCAAAAAACTACAAGTCTCAAGATTCCCCTGACCCAGACTAATAAAAATTTTTTAACGTGAGGGCCACCGGAGTAGTTCAGCCAGTTAAGTGTCTGACTCTTGGTTTTAGCTCAGGTCACGATCTCACGGATTCATGCACTGAAGTCCCACCTCAGGCTCTCCCCACTTGGGATTCTCCCTCTCTTGCTCTGCCCCTCCCTGCTGGCTCTCTCTCAAAATAAATAAATAAACTTAAAAAAATTGTTTTTAGGGGCGCCTGGGTGGCTCAGTCGGTTAAGCGTCCGACTTCGGCTCAGGTCATGATCTCACGGTTGGTGGGTTTGAGCCCTGTGTCAGGCTTTTTGCTGACAGCCAACTCAGAGCCTGGAGCCTGTTTCAGATTCTGTGTCTCCCTCTCTCTCTGACCCTACCCTACTCACGCTGTCTCTTTCTCTCAGAAATAAATAAAACATTAAAAAAAAATTTTAAACTGAGCTCTCTGGTCCTATCCATGAATAAATGCAGAAGGCCATTCTTAGTCTAACCAGAGTTGATGAATGGAAATGACTTGCCCAAGGCCTCACTGGGAGAAGCATCGGGCTCCTAGAGCCCAATGACACTGCTGCTGAGGTCCTCGCCCGCTCTGCAGTCCAGCCCTGATGTTCTAGCTCTAACGTTCCCTCTGCTCTCCTTCCCCAGGTCCCCCTCAGAATCCTCTCAGACCCTGCTTAGCATCTGCTAAGCCCTAGATGCTGCCCTCTCCCAGGAAACTCACCGGGGCTGTGGAAGATCTGAGAGAATGAGGTGAAGCCTTTGGATGTGAAGGCCTTCAGGGCCTGGTGGACACAGGTAAAGTCCTCGGGGTAGGAAAGGAGGCTCTCCAGGTTTCTCTTGGTGCTGTCCCCAGCGCCTACAACAAACGACAGAAATGAGGGAAAGCTGTAAGAATGGGGGACCCACCATTCAGGACGAGGATTGAAGGATCAGGCTCGAATTGGGGAGGAGGACGTTATTTCTTGCTGTGAAAGGGATCTCAAGTCATCGGAGTGGGAATGATGGTTTCGGAAGTCAATTCCTATGTCAAAAAGACAGGGGTGGGGGAATTAGGAATAATCATGGATAAGCTTTTCCAGGGCTTTGAATATTTTCCTTCATTTTTCTAACTATTGTAATCCCACACATCATGGAAAGTCTAGTCCAGTCACTGACTGTTCCACACAAACTATTATCTAGTTGGTTTGGGTTTACAAAGGTTTACCCTATAGGGGCACCTGGGTGGCTCAGTCAGTTGAGCGTCCGACTTCGGCTCAGGTCATGATCTCACAGTTCGTGAGTTGGAGCCCCGTGTCGGGCTCTGTGCTGGCAGCTCAGAGCTTGGAGCCTGCTTGGGATTCTGTGTCTCCCTCTCTCTCTGCCCCTCCCCCATTCGCTCTCTGTCTCTTTCTCTCAAAATAAAGACATAAAAAAAATTTCTTTTAAAAAAAACAAAGGTTTTCCCTATAGGCAGGGACACTAGCTCACTTGTAAGAGGAGACACCAGAGAGAATCACAAAAGAGCATAGATGTTCAGGGGCACCAGGGGCACCTGGGTGGCCCAGTCGACTAAGCATCTGACTCTTGATTTCAGCTCAGGTCATGATCTCATGGTCCATGGGTTCAAGCCCCGAGTCAGGTTCTGTGCCAACCGTGTGGAGCCTGCTTCAGATTCTCTCTTGCTGCCCCTCCCCTGCTCCCTCTCTCTCTCTCTCAAAATAAACTTTAAAATTTTTTTAAAAAGCATAGATGTTCAATATCCTTTCAGTTATTCATTACTAAATGTTTATTGTGCCCCTCTTCTGTGCAATAACAGATAAAATTCTGGGGCACTTATGTAGTTCCAAGCATCACAACTGCTTCTCCCATATTAGCTCACCGAATCTTCACAATAACCCTCTCACATAAGGGTAATTACTCTCCCTATTCACCAAAGAGGAAACTGAACAGTTAAGAGATTAAGTGGTCTACTCTATTCAAGATCACAGAGTTAAGTGGACGATGGAGACAAGATTCAAGCCACACGTGCTGGGCGGTGAAGAAATTTACCAAAACCAGTCAACTGAAATGTGCCTCCCGGGGGACTCTGGGCAAGTTTGGTGGTCCCAGCTAGAGGGTGTAGGTAGAGGTTTATCTCATGAGACTTCATAGCACCTCTCAGGAAGGCAGAGGATGAACATTTTTTTGACCTCCCTCTGAGCCAGGCACTAAGCTATCTGCTTTCTTTTTTGAAGTAAGTACAACCGTCTCCATTTCACACCTGAGGACTCAGGCTCAGAGAGGCTAAGGAGTCTGCCAAGATCACACAGCCAGAAAGCACCATTAGCATGATTCTATTCTATGTCTATTAGTCATGGTTTCATCTTCCTTATTACCTTACCCTGAACCATTGCTGGTGACTGGGACCTTGTTTTATATGTTTCTGTATATTCCATTGGGTTTTATAAGCCGTGGTGCCAATCAAATCACAGTGCCTATGAAGGAACAGATGAATGCTCAAAAATGAAAAGATTACCCTCCCGTCAAACGTATCCCATTTTTATAGCTTTCTCCTGGAGGCATAGCTTCATGGGCATCTGGGTTGGGGACCCCCATGGGAGGGTCCAATGTATAACTTGGAGAGAACTTTGTCAGGTTCTTACCAAGGAGGACCTGAGTTAGGAGGCTGGCAATGCTGAATGGAGAAAAGGCCATGTTGGTCTCCACCTTCTTCATCGCTGAGAAGGCATGGTAGAGCTTCACAGAGAAGTCCATCAAAGCCTCTCCCAACTTGGACTCTGCCGACTGACTCTCCAGGTCAGAGCAGGAAGTATCAGGCCCCAGACAGAAGGGTACAGTAGTGGGCTGGGCAGTGGGCTCAGTAGTGGGCTGGGTAGTAGGCTCGGTAGTGGGCTCAGTAGTGGGCTCAGTAGTGGGTTGAGTAGTGAACTGGATGAAGGGCTGAGTGGTGGGTTCAGAAGCAGTATTGGCTGTTTCGATGGTTGAGCTGATTTTCAACAAGGTGGAAGAGTCCTTAGTGCGCTGCTGAATGGATACCTCTGTGGAGATCTCTTTCTCCAAGATGTATTCTTCATATTCTGCTTGCCAGCTCTCTGCTGTAGAGTTGTGGTTAGTATCATTCGGATCTGAGAAGGCTCTAACCTATGGTTCAAGAAAAAGAGTTTCACTTTTCCTGCCACGAAGTACAGTCCCCTCAAACACTCAAAGCAGGAAGGGAAGGTGAGGCTATGGAAAACGTCCTATACCAGAGGATGATTCCTGGAAAAGCCTGGTGATTAGGGGCCTGCCCGAAGCTGCCAACCACTAGTTCTTCCAGAGAAGGGCAATGCAGGAGCCAGTGGGGGTTGGGGTGCAGGCAGGGATAATCTCCATAAAGGTTAGGAGAGGCAGAGACTCTGTTAACTCTGGGCAATCACTCCCTAATGGGAAGTTGTTTCCCAAATTTTGGAGTTCAGTGTCAACTGCCATTTATCTCTGTTCTTGCAATTTCTTCTTCTTTTTTTCAATGTGTATTTATTTTTGAGAGAGAGACAGAGCACAAGCAGGGGAGGATCAGAGAGAGAGGGAGTCGCAGAATCTGAAGCAGTCTCCAGGCTCTGAGCTGTCAGCACAGAGGCCGAATTGGGGCTAAGACCGTGAGATCATGACCTGAGCCGAAGTCCATGCTTAACTGACTGAGCCACCCAGGCGCCCCTCTTGCAATTTCCTTTAGGTATATCGGCCTGGTTTGGCTCACCTGCCAGGGCGATATAAGATATTTGAGCTTGTGATCTTTGCGTGAGAACTGTGGTTTTTCAAATGGTGACTTGTGAGCCATTGCAATAGTGCATGTTGAAAGCCACCAGCATTCCAAAAGAAAGAAAGGAAGGTGGAAGAAATAGTATAGACCAGTGGCTCTCAGTCAGAGACAGTTTTAATCCCTGGGGACTTTTGGCAATGTCTGGAGGCAGTTTTGGTTATCTTAAGGGAGGGAAGGGGATTGGGGGTAGATGCTATTGGCATCTAGTGGGTTGAAACTGGGGATACTGCAAAACATCCTTCCGTCCACAGGACAGTCCCTCATACAGAATTATCCAGCCCCAAATGTCATGGCTATTCTCCCATTTCACTGATAAAGGAAACTGATGTTGAGATATTCGGTAACTAACCCAGGGTCTCACAGGAGCTGATGATTCAGACTCTGATTCTAGATCCCTCGCTCATCACAGGGCAGCACCTGCAGATTCACTTCCCAGGCCAACTTCCACACACTTTCATCCACGCACAGACGCGCAAAGCAAGCGCCCACCTTCCTCCCGACGCCCACACCGCTGGGACCTCTGGCCGCGACCGGCCCCCACCCAAACCCCCGGAGTGTCAGCCGCCTCTCAGCGCGTTTTCGTGCCCGCAACCCCGAAAGAACCAGGGTCTCAGCAGCCAGGGCCCCACCCCCCACAGCCCGTCGCCTTTAGATCGCAGAATGCTGTCCATCTCCTGACTCTCTGACCCTTCCGCTCTATTCTCCACGTTATAAACCAGCACAGGTGGGCTCGGAGAAGGGACTTGCTCAAGGCCACCCCAACTGGTGGGCAGCCGGCGGGGATTAGAACCCGGCTCTTGCCTCGCTCGCTCAGAACCCCGGGGCAAGGACTACACTTGCTGATGCCAAGAGGAGCTCTCTTCATTCTCCGGATCTGGAACGGTTAATCCTCAACCCCTCCTCCCCCCGCAACCCGCCCCCTCGAAGGGACCACTCACCCCTGCCAGCAGCAACAGGAGGGTCAGCGAGGTCAGCCTGGAGGCCATCTGGGCGGCGGCGTCAGCCCGGACCTGCGGAGCCAGCCAGCGTGGTAATCAGAGCCCAGCCCTGAAGCCCTGGGGGCTTCCACCCCGCCGCACCTCCCACCCACCCTGGGCCGGCCCCCATTCCATTCCCGGCCTTAGTCCCTCAGCGCGAATTCCCTCCTCCGGCTCCTCCTCCTCTCCCAGGCTCCTCCCCCTGTTTTGTTTTCCCCAAACCGCTCCCCTTTCCCGGCACCGGCTGGCCTTTCCTTCCCCCTCCCAAGCTCGGGTCTCCATCCATCTGTTCATCCAGAGTCCGGCTTTAAAGCCTAACAATGACGCTAGAGGCAGGGGGAGCAGGGGAGGGCCAGACGGGGCTGGGCACCAGCTCAGGCGGGAGCGGGAGGGGGGAATAGAAAGGGGCACTGAGGGGAGAGGGGTACCAGGAGGAGGGGTACCGGAGTCTTCAGTGGAAGCAAGCCTATAGAAACTTCAGAGATTAAAGAAAGGGGGGGAGGGGCAGGAAACCAGGAAGGGAAAGAAGACGAAGACACCCCACTCCCACCCACCCCCGCTCGCACCCCCACCCCCCATCACCAAATCTGTTCCAAAGTCCTGGTCGCTGGGCAGCTTCAGTGCAGACTGAGCGGATAGTCCCGCAGGGTCAGGGAGGTGGGGTGCGTGGTGGGGTCGGTCTTGGCTATTGGCTGGCCCAGGACACTGCCCAGTTACAAATTAAGGATGATTGATCGCTGCTGTGACTTCCCATAAACGGGGATGGGACGGACCACTCTGGTCAGGCTTCGTGGGCCGGGCCAGATTTCAGCCCAAAGCCCCTGGGGAGCCCTGGGGTGGAGAAGCTTGGGTGCTAGTAAGTTCTCAGCTCCACACACCCAAAACTCCTCTTCTGTCTTCATGGGTCCTGATGAAACTGCAAGGACACAGAATATGCTCCATAGTTTACAAGTAACCCGCTTTACGGGAACTACTCAGCTCAGCTCATCCTCAAAGTGACCCTTCGGAAATAGGCCCCCCTGTGCCCATTTGGTAGTTTAAAAACCTGAGCCTTAGAGAAGTTAAATGTCTGGCCTGTGATTACCCTCACCTGGAAAATAGCCTGGACTCTGACCTCAATCCCCTGAAGTCCTAACCTCCCGCTGGCTCTCCCCTGTGCTGTGTGCATGTTGTGCTTCTGGCTGGAGACCTGGAATCAGGGTGGTTCTTCCCTTGTAGGACAGGCTGGGAACCCGAGGCAGCCAACCCCGCAGGCCCCGGCTCCCCTTATGTGAAAAACTGACAGCTGGGGTGGATGGTGGGGTGTGAGGGCAGTGGCCTGGGTGAGGCCTGGCTGGCTGTGTGACCCCAAATGGATTCCCCTGGCACCTAGCCCCCACTCTGGGTTACCAGATAAAATACAGGAAGCCCTATGAAATGTGAATTTCAGATAAACAACCAAAAAAAAATTTTAGGAAGTATGTTCCAGGCAATATTGGGAAATACACACAAAAAAAACCATTTTTTTTTCTCATGGGGCTACTGGGTGGCTCGGTCATCTAAGCATCCGACTTCCGCCCAGGTCATGATCTCATGGTTCGGGAGTTCAAGCCCCCTATTGTGCTTTCTCCTGTCAACAGAGCCTGCTTTGGATCCTCTGTCTCCCTCTCTTTCTGCCTCTCCCCTGCTCGCTCTTTCTCTCTCTCTCTCTCAAAATAATAAACATTAAAAAACATTAATAATATTTTTTGGGTCCTTTATCTGAAATTCAAAATTAACTGGGCATTCTGTATTTTATTTGCTAAATCTGGCAAGCCTACGCTCTTTGCCAAACAAGGTCTTTGATGAGCTAATACAACTCTAAAGTTCTGTGATCATCTTACTGCTGGGCCGGTGTTGTTAAGAACAATCAGGAAAGAGCTGCTTTCCTAAGGGACTGCCCATGGACAGGACGAGTGAATATTTGTGCGTCTCCTTGGGGGTCATTGGAAAAAACCCATAAAGCCTGCTTTGCTAGTGGTCCATTCCCTGTGGAGCCCCCTCAGCCATGGTGGGGGAGGGTCCTTCACCACAGGGGCACCCACGAGGCCACTTCCCCATACCCAGGCCCAAGCCCCAAGCCGAGGGGCCTGGGACACCCACTGAGCTTGCAGATTCTGGGAAATGGGTCAGCCAAACAAAAAGAAGGTGGTGGAAAGCAACCTCATTCATCCTTGTTAATTCTCGTGACACCTATGAAGAGGGTGTTAATATTAATCTCATCTTAAATTTAAAAAGAGAGAGGGACAGGGAGCCTGGGTGGCTCAGTCAGTTAGGCCTGCAACTCTTTTTTTAAAAAAAATTTTTCTTAATGTTTATTTATTTATTTAATGTTTTATTTATTTTTGAGAGAGAGAGAGAGACAGTGTGAGGAGGGGAGGGTCAGAGAGAGGGAGACACAGAATCCGAAGCAGGCTTCAGGCTCTGAGCTGTCAGCACAGAGCCTGACAGAGCCCGATGTGGGGCTCGAACCCACAAACTGTGAGATCACGACCTGATCTGAAGTCAGATGCTTAACCAACTGAGCCACCCAGGCACCCCAAGCCTGCAACTCTTGATTTCTTTGGCTTAGGTCATGATCTCATGGTTCATGAGACTGACTTGCATCTCTGCGCTGACAGCACTGAGCCTACTTGGAATTCTCTCTCACTCCTTCTCTTTCTTCCCCTCTCTTGAAATAAGTAAACCTTAAAAAAAAAAAAAAAAAAAAAGAGGGCATGTCCTGGGGTGCCTGTGTGGCTCATTCGGTTAAACGGTTCCTCAGGTCAAGATCTTGCTGTTCATGAGTCCAAGCCCTGCACTGGGCTCTGTGCTGACAGCTCAGAGCCTGGAGCCTGCTTCAGATTCTGTGTCTCCCTCTCTCTCTGCCCCTCCCCCGCTCATGCTCTGCCTCTCTTTCTCTCTCTCTCAAAAATGAATAAACATTAAAAAAATAAATAAGGGGCACCTGGGTGGCTCAGTTGGTTAAGCGTCTGACTTTGGTTCAGGTCATGGTCTCAGGGTTCATGGGTTCAAGCCCCATGTCAGGCTCTGTGCTGACAGCTCTTCAGATTCTGTGTTTCCCTCTCTCTCTGCCCCTTCCCTGCTCATTCTCTGTGGCTCACTGTCTCTCAAAAATAAATAAATGTTAAAAAATTAAAAATAAAAAATACAAATAAATAACAAATAATAAACAGATAAATAAATCACATTAAAAAGAGGGGGGTGGCGCTTGGGTGGCTCAGTCAATTGAGCATCCAACTCTTGATTTTGGCTCAGGCCATAATCCCAGGGCTTTGGGATTGAGTCCCACATTAGGCTCCGTGCTGAGTGTGGAGACTGCTTAAGACTCTCTCTCCCTCTGCCCCTCTCCCCTGCTTACATTCTCTCTTCTGAAATTTTAAAAAAAAATTTTTTTAAGTTTTTAAAAATATTTTTGTTTATTTCTAGGAGAGAGAGAGACAGCGTGAGCAGGGGAGGGTCAGAGAGAGAGGGAGACACAGACTCTGAAATAGGCTCCAGGCTCTGGGCTGGCAGTCAGCACAGAGCCCGACGCAGGGCTCGAACCCATGAACGGCGAGATCATGACCTAAGCGAAAGTCGGACACTTAACTGACTAAGCCACCCAGGCACCCCTAAAAAAATTTTTTTAAGAAGAGAGAGACTCATAGAAATTAATTGATCCATTGAACATCACATAGCAAGTAAGTGACAAGCCAGAATCTGAAACGAGTCTGTCTGAGCCACAAATCCCCATGAACCCCTGTAAGGAAGTGATAGACAGCCAGGGCTGACCTGCAGCAGACACTCCAGCAGCCAGAATGTGGTGGTCTGTGGACCAGTCTCTGGGTGGAGAAGGCCCAGCAGAGTGGTTTGCCCAGCTGATGGGGCTACCTCCTCCACCATCTCAGCTCTCTGGCCCCTCTGGACATTGAGAGGGTGTCTTTGACTTATGGAGACCCTCCTGTCTGCTGAAGTTGGTGTTGAAACTGAAGATCTTCCCTGGCTGAGGACATCAGCATTTTCCCCCAACATGAATGGCCTGAGGTTGACTTAGTGAGGATGTTTGCAGAATTTCTCATTAGTATGGGTGTTCAGCTAGCCAATCAGCTTAGGGTTGTGAATTCAGACCTACCCTGGGTGCGAGTCTAGGTTTCTCTGCCATGAGAACCTTCCCTTCTGGTGGGGACCTCTTCCCTCATATTGGATATGTCCATGGCTTCTCCCCATGTGGGTTTCCTGGATGCAGTTCAAATTCCCATTCAAGCCCTTTCTCTATGAAGAGAATTTTATCAGGTTGGCCATTTTATCAGGTTTGGAGCATTTTTCTTCAGGTTGGTCCTCAAACAGTAAAAGTATAAGATACATGGATGTATCTTTCTCAAAATCTCTACACCTGTAGTTTGTCTTCTGAAGAAAAATGATCCAAAACTTGGACACAGGGTGAAAGAATCAGGGTCATCTTATTCTCGGAGCACAGAGAGTTGTTCAAGTGACTATTTTCTCCCACGGACAGTACACAGCTATTACCACCCTAGATGCAGAGAGAAGTGGATTGATGACATGCGAAGAATGCTTTGGGCATTAGGGTGCCAACCTCTCTTCAGAACCCTGGCTGAGAAATACCATTCTAGGGGAAGAAAAATTTGCTTTGACTTCTTCTTTCCTATGGATCAGGACCTGGAGTCTTTAATGTCAGATGTTGACCTGCCAAAATGGAGAAGATGCAAATGCTTTGCGTCTGGTATTGATGAAAGTAAAATAGAAAGATTTGGAAGAGACAATAATGATAACCTTAAAAACTGTGGTCTTCTTGCATGGTAAGGCAGTAGCCAGTTCCATCGTTAACTTAGACATGTTCTTCCAGAATTCTCTTTTTCACTGAGAACATGTGCGTGAGCTCGCGCATGTGAACACACACAGACACACAGTTTCTTGCATCCTTCTTTGAACGAGCTTTGTCATCCTGATGCTTGTCTCCTTAATATTCTCACTGTGTCTTTGTGTGTCAATGATGTTGATGTTGCTACCATCTTGAAACCCGGGTGGTGGCTCCCCTTTTGTGGCGTCATTGCAGCTCTGTAATTAAAGATGGACCACTGATGGACCCTTGTCTCATATTTCCTACAAACACAGTCCTCTCTGAGGGAAGGCACAGGTGAGGAGAGGTTCCTGCTGCCTGTGCTCCTCTGACATCTTCCCTCATTCCCTTTCTCAGTGAGCCCCACACGGGCTCTTTCCTGATCACCCTTCCAGAGACCTAGGCACCCTGAGAACCCACTAGCAAGTCTTCATTCACAGGACCTTTCTCCTAAAGCGCTTCTTCTCAGATATTGGGACTCCTGTGTTCACTGTAGCACTCTTCGCCATAGCTAAGATGTGGGAACAACCTAAATGTCCATTAACAGATGGCTGGATAAAAACAAAAACAAAAACAAAAATAGATGGCTGGATAAAGAAAATGGGATATGTACATACAATCAATTACTATTCGGCCTCAAAAAAGAAAGGAATTCTGCTATCTGCGACCACATGGATGGGCCTTCAGGACATTAGGCTGAGTGATATAAGTCAAACAGAGATGGACAAGTACCACATGATTCACTTATTTTTTTATTTCTTATTTTTTAAATTTTATTTAAAGTCAAGTTAGTTAGCATACAGTATAGGATTGGTTTCAGGAGTAGAATTTAGTGAATCATCACTTACATACAGTGCCCAGTGCTCATCATTACAAGTGTCCTCCTTAATGCCCATCACCCATTTAGCCCACCCCCTGACTCGCCTCGCCTCCCCTCCAGCAACTGTCTGTTTGTTCTCTATATTTAAGAGTCTCTTATCGTTTGTTTTTATCTTATCTTATTGTTTTTATCCCTCTGTTTTTATCTTATTTTACTTTTCTCTCCTTTCCTCTATGTTCATCTGCTGTGTTTTTTTTTAAGTAGCTAATTTTTAAATTTATATTCGAGTTAGGAAATGATTTCAGGACTAGATTCCAGTGATTCATCCCCTATGTATAACACCCAGTGCTCATCCCAACAACATCTGTTTCTTAAATTCCACATATGAGTGAAATCGTACATTTGTCTTTCTCTGATTGACTTATTTTGCTTAGCATAATACAGTCCAGTGCCATCCATGTTGTTGCGAATGGCAAGATTTCATTCTTTTTGATCACTGAGTAATATTCCATATCTATATCTATATCCATATCTATATCTACATCTATATCATCTATGTCTCACATTTTCTTCAGACATTCATCAGTTGATGGACATTTGGGCTCTTTCCATAATTTGGCTATTGATTTTCTAATTTTAAAAATGTTTTATTTATTTTTGAGAAAAAGTACAAGTGGGGAAGGGGCAGAGAGAGAGTGAGACAGAATCCAGGAACCAGGCTCCAGGCTCTGAGCTGTCAGCACAGAGCCCGACGTGGGGCTCGAACCCGTGAACCACAAGATCATGACTTGAGCTGAAGTCAAATGTTTAACTGACTGAGCCACCCAGGCGCCCCTGATTTGACTATTGTTGATAGCTATAAACATTGCCGTCCATGTACTCCTTTGAATCAACATTGTTGTATCCTTTGGATAAATATCTAGTAGTGCAATTGCTGTGTCTTAGGGTAGTACTGCTTTTAATTTTTTGGGAACCATCCATACTGGTTCCCAGAGTGACCTTTTTAAAAAGATTTTATTTATTTATTTATTTAATGTTTATTTATATTTGAGAAAGAGATAATGAGCATGAGTGAAGGAGGGGCAGATGGGGGGCGGGGCAGAGGATCCCAAGTGGGCTCCGTGGTGACAGCAGGAAGTCATATGCGGGGCTCAAACCCACGAACCTTGAGATTATGACCTGAGCCAAAGTCCAGTGCTCAACTGACTGAGCCACCCAGGTACCTCTAAGATTTTATTTTGAACACGGCAGCCTGGATGGCTCAGTAGGCTGAGCGTCCAACTCTTGGTTTAGGCTCAGGTCATGATCTTGCAGTTCGTGGAATCAATCCCCGCATCAGACTCTATGCTGACACCATGGAACCTGCTCAGGATTCTCTTTCTCTCCATCTCTGCCTCTCCCCCACTTGTGCTCTCTCTCTCTCAAAATAAATAAATAAACATTTTTTAATTAAAAAAAGATTTTATGTTTAAGTAACCTCTACACCCAATGTGGGGCTTGAACGTACAACCCAGAGATCAAGGGTCATCTGCTCCACCAACTGAGACAGCCAGGTGCCCCCGGGTGAGTCCACTTGATGAGATATCTAAAAAGGTTGAATTTAAAAAATCGAGTTTAGAATGGTAGTTACCAGGGTTTGGGGGATGGGGAATCATTAGTGAGGAGACACACAATTTCAGTGAAGTAAGATAAGTTAGATCTAGAGATCTGCGGTACAATATTGTACTTATAGTCCAAAGTAATGTGCACTTAACATTTGTTAAGAGGGTAGATCTCATGTTAAGTGTTCTTACCACAAAAGAAAATAGGTGAATAAAATAAAGACCCTCTTTACTTCACCTTCCCTTTAGACTTCTATAGGAGGAAGGTGGAAATGAGAAACAAAGACAGGCATTAGATCCAAATAACTGTTCAGACACAAATACCCCCAACCCCGGACCTCAGACCCACAACCTATTTGAAGCTCCTGGAAGGCCAAGGAATACAAAGCTTTTCTGGGTGGAATGGAAACATTTGATGACTCCTTCTGGGTGTTCCATATGGGTTGATTTCTTTCTTTCTAAGGACCATTTACATTACTCTTTCAGTTATTACTGAATGTCATATACGTGCTTTGTAAAAATTTTCAAACAATCCACACAGGTATAAAATGAAAAGTTGTTCCAGATACCACTGCTGGTAATAGTTCCAAATGTGTAATTCCAGATTTTTCCCTCTTAAAAATATCATATGTAGTATATAGTATATATATAATTTTATATATGATATAGTGTATATTCCACACACATAATGATTACTACTCCTCCATGATTTCTTACTTGTTTCAGTGTCGTTTGCTCCATACTTTACAGGCACTTCTATCTATTCTTCCTAACAGCTGCATGGTATTTCATTGTATGGATGTATCACACACTAGTTTCTGGATCTCACACTGAGACACAAATGGGCTGATTCCCAAACCCCCTGACTGCATGTTGATTCCAGAAAGCTCTCTCTTGCCTGCCCACATTTACACTTGTTACTCAGCAGCTTAACTAGTCTCTCTGCCAAATTTCCGTCTCTAACCTTTGACTCTAGCTCAAGGTTTTAATGATCTGCTCAGCTGGGAATTTGATCCCCTTCCAAGTGGGATTTCTTGTTTTGACCAGCTGATACTATTTCCATGCACTGCCCTTGAGTGCGTCTCCCAGCCCAGGGAAGCCCGCTGGCCTTACCCACCTGTCATTTATCTATGTCTGGCTGAGGATAGGGAGTGGACACTCCAGCCCTGCCTAAGTGGACATGGAGCCCATAACTTACAGTAAAACCTATTCTGGGAGCGCCTGGGTGGCTCAGTCAGTTAAGTGTCTGACTCTTGATTTTGGCTCAGGTCATGATCTCTCAGTCTGTGAGATCGAGCCCCGGGTTGGGCTCAGAATAGAGTGTGGAACCTGCTTGGGAGTCTCTCCCTCTCTCTGACTCTGCCCTGCTCACATTCTCTCTCTCTCTCTCTCTCTTTCAAAATGAATAAACATTAAAAAAAAAAAACTGTTCTGGATGGGTGCCTGGGTGGCTCAGTCAGTTGAGTTTCTGACCCTTGATTTCCACTCAGATCATGATCCCAGGATTGTGGGATCGAGCCTTGCATCAGGCTCCACACTAAGCATGGAGCCTGCTTAAGATTCTCTCTCTCTCTCTCTCTCCCTCTGCATCTTCCCTGCTCACGCTCTCTCTCTCTCTTAAAATAATAAAATAAAATAAAACCATTCTGGGGCGCCTGGCTGGCTCAGTCAGTAGAGCATGCTACTCTTGATCTCAGGGTTGTGAGTTCAAGCCCCACACTGGGTGTAAAGCTTACTTAAAAATAAAAAAACAAAAACCAAACAAATAAAAACCGTCCTTTGCTTCAACCTCTAAAATGGAATTACCCTTGTCCTATCAGCCATGTAAATAATTCATCGTCCAAATATGTAGGTGCAACAAATGGTAGGTTTATTCAGATAGAAGAGTGACCTTTCTTTCCCAGCGTCATGTGTGACAAGATGCCATGCAGAGAGGGGGATGGGCCATGTGCCATTGAGTCACACGGATTTGGATTTAAATCCTGCTATTCTACTTAATAATTATCCAAGAGAACGTAATAGTTCCGAATCTGACATGGAGGTTGTACTGTCTCTCCCACAGGGTCTTTTTTTCCCCTGTTTATTCATTTTTGAAAGAGAGACAGAAGGAGATAGAGGGGACAGAGGGTTTGAAGCAGGTTCCTCCCTGACAGCAGAGAGCCTGATGCCAGGCCTGAATTCATGAACTTAGAGATCAACACCTGAGCCAAAGTCAGATGCTTAACCAACTGAGCCCTTCAGGCGCCCACATAGGGTCATTCCAAAGGTGAAGTAAGACAGGATTGAAAAGCATCTAAATGGTATTTGAAAATGGGAACAGTTGTGGTTAGATCCTTACTAACAGCTTTTGAATGGTGAAGATTGATTTCCCATCATTCTCCAGAAAAAGCACTGTTCTTCTTTCCCATGAGAATGTTCCTAAACTGGTTGTTCATGGATGGAATTTTACATGAAATGGGGGGGGTGGGGGGAGTTGTTTCTTGAACAGGCCATGTCTGTAGGCCCACGTAGACTTTTTGTTTCATCTATCCGATGAGATACATAAGATTCTGCAATGGCTGGCTACAGTTTTTGTGGTTTTAACCTTAAAAAAAAAAAAACAACACTATAGTGAGAGGGGTGCCTGGCTGGCTCAGTAGGAGGGGTGTGTGACTCTTGATCTCAGGGTTCTGAACTTAAACCCTGTGTTGGGTTTATTTGTTTCTTAAATAAATAAACTTATATAAAAAAAAAACTATAGTGAGATAGAACTCATTGAAAATTAAAACATATAAAATTTAACAAAATATTATAAAGTTTGCATCCATGTACCTACCACCCAGTTCAAGAAGCAGAATGTGGTTGGTGGGCCAGAAGCAACCTGTTCCCCTCTTATTTACAACTCCAGTCCCCCACACAAAGCTGTGGCCCTAATGCTATGGCAATCGTGTCGTTTTTTTATTTTATTTTTTTAAGAATTTGTTTTTTGGTCCTAGCATCAGCAATCAGACAACAAAAGGAAATAAAAGGCATCAGAATTGTTAAAGAAGAAGTCAAACTTTCACTTTTTGCAGACGACATGATGCTCTACATAGAAAACCCAACAGACTCCACCAGAAGCCTACTAGAACTGATCCATGAATTCAGCAATGTTGCAGGATGCAAAATCAATGTACAGAAATTGGTTGCATTTTTTATACACCAATAATGAAGCAACAGAAAGAGAAATCAAGAAACTGATCCCATTCACAATTTCACAAAAAGCCATAAAATACCTAGGAATAAACCTAACCAAAGAAATAGGAGATCTGTATGATGAAAACTTATGAAGGAAATTGAAGAAGACACAAAGAAATGGAAATACATTCCATGCTCATGGGTCAGAAGAATAAATATTGTTAAAATGTCATTACTACCCAAAGCAATCTACACATTCAATGCAATCCCAGTCAAAATTGCACCAACATTCTTCCTAAAACTGGAACAACCTCTCCTAAAATTTGTATGGAACCACAAAAGACCCCTAATAGTCAAAGTAATATTGAAGAAGAAAACCAAAACGGGAGGCATCACCATCCCAGACTTTAGCCTCTACTACAAAGCTGTCATCATCAAGACAGTATGGTATTGGCACAAAAACAGACACATAGACCAATGGAATAGAATAGAGAACTCAGAAGTGGACCCACAAATGTATGGCCAACTAATCTTTGACAAAGCGGGAAAGAGTATCCAATGGAAAAAAGACAGCCTCTTTAACAGATGGTGCTGGGAGAACTGGACAGCAACATGCAGAAGAATGAAACTAGATCATTTTCTCACACCATACACAAAAATAAACTCAAAATGGATAAAGGACCTGAATGTGAGACAGGAAACCATCAAAACCCTAGAAGAGAAAGCAGGAAACAACCTGCTTGACCTCCACCGCAGCAATCTCTTACTTGACACATCCCCAAAAGCAAGGGAATCAAGAGCAAAAATAAACTACTGGGACCTCATCAAGATAAAAGCTGCAAAAAGGAAACAACCCACAAAACTAATAGGCAACCAACAGAATGGGAAAAGATAGTTGCACATGACATATCAGATAAAGGGTTATATCCAGAATCTATAAGGAACTCACCAAACTCCACACCCGAAAAACAAACAACCCAGTGAAGAAATGGGCAGAAGATATGAACAGACACTTCTCCAAAGAGGACATCCAGATGGCCAACAGACACATGAAACGATGCTCAGCATCCCTCCTCATCAGGGAAATACAAAACAAAACCACACTGAGATATCACCTCACGCCAGTCAGAGTGGCTAAAATGAACAAATCAGAAGACTCTAGATGCTGGCAAGGATGTGGAGACACGGGCACCCTCCTACACTGTTGGTGGGAATGTAAACTGGTGTAGCCCCTCTGGAAAACAGTGTGGAGACTCCTCAAAAAATTAACAACAGAACTCCCCTAAGACCCAGCAGTAGCACTGTTAAGAATTTACCCAAGGGATACAGGAGTGCTGATGCACAGGGGCACGTGTACCCCAATGTTCATGGCAGCACTCCCTACAATAGCCAAAACATGGAAAGAATCTAAGTGTCCATCAACTGATGAATGGATCAAGAAGATGTGGTATATTTATACAATGGAATACTACATCACAATGAGAAAGAATGAAATCTGGCCATGGGTAGCAACACGGATGGAACTACAGAGTTTTATGCTGAACGAAATAAGTCAGGCAGAGGACAGATACCGTATGTTTGCACATATAGGTGGATTAGGAGGAAGTTAATGGAGGACAAAGCGGGAGACAAAGGGGAAAAATAGTTGGGGAGAGGGAGGGTGACAAACCATGAGAGACTCTTGAATGCTGAGAACAAACTGAGGGCAGATAAGGTGGGGGGGAGGGGAAGGGGGGTGATGGACATGGAGGAGGGCACTTGTTGGGATGAGCACTGGGTGTTAATATGGAAACCAACTTGACAATAAACTACTCAAGAAAAAAAAAGAAAAAAAATTTTGTTTTTTGGGGCACCTGGGTGGCTCAGTCGGTTGAGCGTCCAACTTTGGCTCAGGTCATAATCTCACGGCTTGTGAGTTTGAGCCCTGTGTTGGTCTCTCTGCTGACTGCTTAGAGCCTGTCTTCAGATTCTGTGTCTCCCTCTCTCTCTGTCCATCCCCTGCCCACACTCTGTCTCTCTCTCTCAAAAATAAATAAAACATTTTAAAAAAAGACTTAAGAAATAAAAATAAAAAAGAATTTGCTTTTTAAATGTTAATTTACTTATTTTGAGAGAGAGAGAGGGTGTGAGCAGAGGAGGAGGGGAGAGAGAGAGAGAGAGAGAGAGAGAGAGAGAGAGAGAATCCCAAGAAGTTCCTTGCTCTCAGGGCAGAGCCCAGTGTAGGGCTCAGTTCCATGAATCATGACATCAGGACCTGAGCTGAAATCAAACGTTGGCTGCTTGCCCAATGGAGCCACCCAGGTGCTCCTAAGATTTTATTTTTAAGTAATTTCTACACCCAACATGGGGCTCAAACTTAACAACCCCAAGATCAAGAACTGCATTCCCTACAGACTGAGCCATCCAGGTGACCCTTATTTTTATTTTCTTGATTACTACTGAGACTGAGCACTTTTTCAGGCTCATTGCCCATTGGGCTTTTTCTTTGGTGAAATACTTTGGGCCATAAACTTACGTGCTGTTCATCAGAGTCGTTTCTTTCTTCTCCCGGACATCCAGGTAGGCCACGTTTCCCTGCTTCTCTTGCAGTTTTGTGAGCCACATGGTGGAGATGTAGCTCATAGAACACAGGTGGAGGTGACACGAGCCATTTCTAGGTCTGGCCTTGAAAAAGTCCCCACCATGAAACTCTCTTTTCTCTGTCCTCTGCTGGCCGGATGCTCATGTCCAGGATGACTTCGGAGATGACATACCGATGACTGTTGAGGACCTATCAGCCTGGGTGTCTGAGAGACCTCGCGGAGCAAAACCTCTTCTCATCATGAACATTCATTTTGAACTTTACTTCCTAAGCAAGAAGTAAAGATCTGAAACTACGATTTGTAAAGGCATTGAGACAAGCTTGGCTGTCCTCGCTGTTAGTCTATCCTAACTGATATTTGTCCATTTTTCTGTTGGGGCTTTTCGTTTGATTTAGGAGTTCTTTTTGTATCCAAGTCTTTGGTCACTTATAAACGCTGCAAATACAGTCTAGCTTATATTCTACCAATGCTATGTTTGGAAGAACATTCTTAATTGCAATATTATAAAATTTATCACTCTAGGGGCGCCTGGGTGGCTTAGTCGGTTAAGCGTCCGACTTTCGCTTAGGTCATGATCTCGCGGTTCGCGGGTTCGAGCCCCGCGTCGGGCTCTGTGCTGACTGCCAGCTCCGAGCCTGGAGCCTGTTTCGGTCTGTGACTCCCTCTCTCTCTGACCCTCCCCTGCTCACGCTGTCTCTCTCTCTCTCCTAGAAATAAATAAAACATTAAAAAAAATAAAAATAAAATAAAATTTATCACTCTTTTCTTTTAGAATCAGTGTGATTTTGCATTTCTTGTAAAACTTTCCCATCTATGGTTAAAAATGTATTCTTGGGGCACGTGGGTGGCTCAGTCGGGTAAGTGTCCAACTCTTAATTTCAGCTCAGGTCATGAACTTATGATTTGTGAGGTCAAGCCCCACATTGGGCTCTGCGCTGACAGTGCAGAGCCTGCTTGGGATTCTCTCTCCCTTGCTGTTTGCCCCTCCTCCACTCTGTCTCTCTCATTCAAAATAAAGGAATACACTTTTTAAAAATGTATTTTCTCCAGGGGCGCCTGGGTGGCTCAGTCGGTTAAGCGTCTGACTTCGGCTCATGTCATGATCTCGTGGTTCATGGGTTCCAGCCCCGCATTGGGTCTGTGCTGACAGCTCAGAGCCTGGAGCCTGTTTCGGATTCTGTGTCTCCCTTTCTCGCTCTCCGCCCCTCCCCCACTCGTGCTCTGTCTCTCTCTGTCTCAAAAATTAATATAAAAAAATTTTTTAATAAATAAAAATGTATTTTCTTGTTTTGTTGTCTAAATTTTTAAAAAAGATTTTATTTTTAAGTAATCTCTATGCCTTATGTGGGACACAACTCACTACCCTGAGATTAAGTGTAACATGCGGCACTGACTGAGCCTGTCACGTGCCTCTTTCCCACCTTTTTTTTTTTGGTGTGATGTGAATATACATTCTTTGGTTGTGATAGGAGAACAACTGTTTTCTCTGTGTGGATATCAACTTTTATACATTTTGCTATTTGGTAGACCATACGTCTCTACTTTTCTCTTTTTCAAAAATGTCTTTGTGGGGCGCCTGGGTGGCTTAGTCAGTTAAGCGTCCGACTTTCACTTAGGTCATGATCTCGCGGTTCGCAGGTTTGAGCCCCGCATCGGGCTCTGTACTGACTGCCGGCTCAGAGCCTGGAGCCTGTTTCAGTCTGTGACTCCCTCTCTCTCTGACCCTCCCCTGCTCACGCTGTCTCTCTCTCTCTCCTAGAAATAAATAAAAATATTAAAAAAAAAAAAGTCTTTGTTCTTAATTCATGCATTTTTTTAAGAGAGAGAGTACCCAAATAGGGGATAGGTGTAGAGAGAGAGTCCCAAGCAGGCTTCATGCTTAGTGTGGAGCCCAAGTCAGAGCTTAATCTCATGACCCTGGGATCATGAACTGAGCCAAAATCAAGAGTTGGACGCTCAACTGACTGAGCCACCCAGGCGCCCCCGATTCCTGCATTTCTATATATATTTTAGAATCAGTTGTCAGGTTCCACAAATTAAAACAAACAAAAAAACCTGTAGGGATTTTGACCAGTATTATTTCTGTAGATTGTTTGGGGAGAGAATTGACAACTCTTCCAATTAATCAATATATTTCCAGTCATTTGTGTCTTCTTTAACATCTCTCAGTAAAGTTTATAGTTTTCTCTGTATATGTATTTCACTTGTCTTTGCTCATTTTCTTCCTAACTACTTGACAAATTTTATGCTGTTAAAACACTGTTTATATTTTAGTTCAATCTGTCCCATTAAAAATGCTTTTTGTGCCATGGTGCCTGGGAGCTCAGTCAGTTAAGCATCCAACTTTGGCTCAGGTCATGATCTCACAGTTTGAGTTCGAGGCTCACATCAGGTGTAGAGTTTAATTAAAGATAAAATTTAAAAAAGAAAGGCTTTCTTTCCACACTTTCAATAAAATCTAAACTCTTTAGTCAGCCTGGCTTATGAGACTAGTCCAAGCAGACCCTGCCTTTTTTCAAAAAATTTTTAATATTTATTTATTTTTGAGAGAGAGAGAGAGAGAAAGACAGAGCACGAGTGGGAGAGGGGCAGAGAGAGGGGAGACACAGAATCCGAAGCAGGATCCAAGCTCTGAGCTGTCAGCACAGAGCCCGATGCGGGGCTCGAACTCACGAAACGTGAGATCATGACCTGAGCTGAAGTTGCATACATAACCAATTGAACCACCCAGGTGTCCCATGGACCCTGCATTTTGGTCCAGTCTCCTCTTGCACTAGTCAACCTCCCCTTATGCCATCTAGCACCCAGCCTTCTGACAGCTGCTAGAATATCCATGCTTTTTTCTGCCTTTGTCTTTGCTGTTCCCGGTGCCCAGACTGCTCCTTCACCAACTTTCCGTGTGGCTGGTCCATGCTTCAGGGGTGAGCCTCTAAGTTTTCCTCGGCAGAGAGGCCTTTCTAACCACACTATTGTCACTCCGGTTTTCGTCTCTACCTTGGTGTCCCTCTCTCTGGTTTTCATCATCACATTTATCACCGTGCGGACAGTCATTCTGTTTGCTCATTGCTCACTTGATTATTGGTCTTCCCCACCAGGCTGAGAACCACAGGAGGGCAGGAACCCTGTGCCTGTATTCCCAGCCCGCCGTTCTGCGCTCGCCGTGAGGAGATACGTAATAAATGGTTGTTGAATAAATGCATCCATCCTGGCCAAGCTAAAGGTCAGTAGTTCCGAAGTCAGGGACTCCCCACATCCCCACAGGGGCTGGATGAACCACGGAGAGTCTCAAGTGATTGCGTGTAACAGCTGGTGACAACCGTGTGTGTGTCCGGGAGAGAAGGTGGGCGACTAACTTGGAAATGAACTCAACCCAAGCTCTTCACTCCGTCAGAGGGGATCTGGGATCCCCACCTGCTGGTCCCTAACGCTTCCACCTCTCTGACCACTCTCCATCCCTCATCTGGGTAGAGGAAAGGAAAGACAACCCACAGACAGGAAGAGCGGGTGGGAAGAGAAGCGCATCAATTACACACCGGTGTCGCCAGCTGAGACGGGGCGTGGGTGTGGGGGGTGCGCACTGGCAGGGCACTCATGGAAGTGTCCCTGTGGTTCAGAAGCCTCGCCTGCCTTGTGAAAGGCCCAGATTCCATTTCTGGCCCACGCAGCTTCCTTTCAGCCTATCACCTGCCACACAGCAGACACTCGATAGATAACTGTGGAATGATTGAATGGCCAAGGTCCTTTGATATTGGCCATCAAGGACACAGATTAAATTGTCCCCCCATGCCTTCTAGCAGCTATTTTCTCCTACACACCCCATCCACACAGTCACTTCTGGCAGCTGCAACCCAAAGACCAGCGGTGCCTGTTACCGCCTCTACAGAGCTGATAAGACTCAGAGGAGAGACACGGAACTATTACATGAGGAAGGGAGGAGGGAGAGCAAACCCTCCCCTAAATTCTAGAGAAACAGCTGCAGCCAGGAGTCCATTAACAATTCAAGGTCAAGGCATTTTCTTTATCTCCTCCACCCCCATCCCAGTATACTCAAGTCCTGTTTTCCTTAGGAATGCAAGCCCTGGGTTCCTCTCATTTCCCTGCTAAAAACACCCCTCAATTAAACAGATGGACATTTAAACATTAACATTAGTCACCTCCATTTCCTTGCGGGGTACGCACAAATGGTCTTTTGGTAAAAATTATAAAATATCACAAGTAGAGGGGCCACCTGGCTGGCTCAGTCATTAGAGCATGTGACTCTTTATCTCAGGAATAGAAGTTGGAGCCCCACATTAAATGTAGAGATTATTTAAAAATAAAACCTTGGGGTGCTTGGGTGGCTCAGTCGGTTAGGCGTCCGACTTCAGCTCAGGTCCTGATCTCGTGGTTCATGAGTTTGAGCCCTGCGTCGAGCTCTGTGTTGACAGCTCAAAGCCTGGAGCCTGATTTGCATTCTGTGTCTGCCTCTCTCTCTGCCCCTCCCCCACGCATGCTCTGTCTCTGTCTCTCTGTCTCAAAAATAAATAAACATTTTAAAAATTTTCAATAAAAATAAAATCTTAAGGGGTGCCTGGGTAGCTCAGTCAGTTAAGTGGCTGACCTCAGATTGGGTTATGATATCACAGTTCATGAGTTCAAGCCTCTGTCAGGTTCTGTGCTAACAATGCAGTCTGTTTAGGATTCTCTCTCTCCCTCTCTCTGCCCCTCGCCCTTCTCTCTGTCTCTCTCAAAATAAGTAAATAACTTAAAAATAAAAATAAAAGAAAATCCTAAAAAAGAAAATCTCTTTAAAATGATAAAATATAGGGGTGCCTGGGTGGCTTAGTCGGTTAAGCGTCCGACTTCCGTTTAGGTCATGTGCTTGCGGTTTGTGGGTTCGAGCCCCGCGTCGGGCTCTGTGCTGACTGCCAGCTCAGAGCCTGGAGCCTGTTTCAGTCTGTGATTTCCTCTCTCTCTGACCCTCCCCTGCTCACGCTGTCTCTCTCTCTCTCTCCTAGAAATAAATAAAATATTTTTAAAAAATAATAAATAAAATGATAAAATATTACAAATAAGGCTGTATTGTTGCTTTCTATCCAATTATATTCTATCATTGCTCAATTTCATCCCTGGGTTTACCTGCTCGGTTTAGTATTCATTTGGGATTCAAACCCAGTCCAGTCTTTTCATTTACTCAGAAGCTCCCTAAGGGCGTTTCTGGGTCATGTTTTAGGCCAAGGAGCAGCTCACAGAAGTAGCAAAAGCTCCCAGCTCCCAGATCTCTACCCCGTCCACATTTTCAAAAACTACACTTTCATCTCCCACAGCTTTCTCCAGAGAGCTGACCCGGAAAGCAGACCCACTGGTAGATTTGGCTCTCCTGCCAGGCCCCGGCCTTTCTCCTCACCTTCTAGTCCAGGAGGCTAAAATGAATGGAAGAAGACAAAACCCTGGGGAAGGGGCGACCAGGGCCCCTCCTCTCTGTCTCGGGAGGCGGCCTCTGATGGGGATGCGGTTACCTGGGTGACAGGAGTCGGTCCTCAGGCCTTGGCAGAGGCCTCGTAGTCAGACTGCTAATTTACTCTTCTTCAAAGCTCCTGCAATTCTTTATTACTATTATTTTTTTTTAACAAGGTGCTGCTGCCTGGATTTAAAGGGACTCTGTCCTTTGTTGGCCTTTCTGAATGGTTTTGAAACGGTATTCCGAGGGAAGCAGAACCCTGATCTGAATCCGTGAAGTGGTTTCCTCCAGGGGTCCTCTGGGAAGCCGACTCCCCAGGCCTTGGGCTTGGCCAGAGCAGGCTGTGGGGTTGGTCCCGCTGGAGAAGGCCTATGGCCCTGAGAGGTCGTCCCAGTCTCCGGAGTGTGCTGGAGTAACCAGCTGCCTCGTCATGAAAGGCCCTGAAGGACCCAGAAGGCTTAGGAATTCCAGTCTTGGCTCCATGAGGCTTTGTATTTCTAGACCCCAGTCTTCTTAATCTCTAAAATGAAGACCTTTTGGAGCGCCTGGGTAGCTCGGTCACTTAAGCGTCCAACTTTGGTTCAGATCATGATCTCATGGCTCATGAGTCTGAGCCCCGCGTCGGGCTCTGTGCTGACAGCTCAGAGCCTGGAGCCTGCTTCAGATTCTATGTCTCCCTCTCTCTGCCTCTTCTCTGCTTGTGCTCTTTCTTTCTCTTCTTCTCCTTCAAAAACTAAACATTAGGGGCGCCTGGGAGGCTCAGTTGGTTAAGGTTAAGCGTCTGACTTCAGCTCAGGTCACGATCTGGCAGTTTATGAGTTCGAGCCCTGCATCGGCCTCTGTGCTGACAGCTCAGAGCCTGGAGCCTGTTTCAGATTCTGCCTCTTTCTCTCTCTGTTCCTCCTCTGCTCATGCTCTGTCTCTCTCTCTCTCAAAAATAAAGATTAAAAAAATTTTTTTAACATTAAAAAATTTAAAAATTAAAATGATAGCTTTTATTTTTGCCACAGTCTCACACACCTGTGTTCTTTCACATTAGCTCTAAACTGAACTGTGTCCCCGCCACCCCAAGAGGTTCCTGTGTCCAAGCCCTTACCTCTAATGTGACTGTACCTGTAGATGGAGACCTTAGACTCGTAAAGTTAACGAGGACACAAGGATGGGACCCGAATCTAACATGATGGAAGCCTTCTAAGAAGAGGAAGAGAGACACGCGTGCATCCCCTCCATGTGAAGACAAGAAGTCTGTCTGAAGGTCAGGGAGAGGGCTCTCTCTCGCCAGAGATCTACTCTGCCAGCACCCTGAACTCATACTCACAGCCTCCAGACCTGAGACAAAATACAGCACCATTGCTGAAGCCATCTGGTCTGTGGTCTTTTGTTATGGCCTCCAGAACCGAAACAAGACACTGTTTAAGACTCATTTTGTTTACCTGAATACACTTCTATAAAAAGGAAACTTGACATCTCCTTTGTAATTGGAAAATCGGTAGCATTCACCATAAATAGAATGAATCAGGGCCAACCAGGCACAGAGCCTTGAGCCCAGGATACTTTTAGGGGCCTAGAAAATGCTTTAATGTAAATTTCTTTTAAAACCAGAAGGAAAAGGGGCACCTGGGTGGCTCAGTCAGTTGAGGTCAGGTCATGATCTCACAGTTTGTGGGATTGAGCCCCAAGTCGGGCTCCAGACAGACAGAACTGAGCCTGCTTGGGATTCTCTCTCTCTTTCTGTCTTTGATCCTCCCCCCCAAACAAACAAACAAACAAACTTTAAAAACAGAAGAGAAAAGACAATAATGAGTCCAGCCTGGTTATATTCTTATTTATACCAGTTCAGTCATAAAATACAATTTTTAAACTCTACCTTCCCTCACTCTCTCCTTTCTTTTCCTTCCTTCCTCCCTCCCCCCTCTTTCTTTCCTTCTTTCTTTCCCTTTCTTTAATAAAATTTTTTTTAATGTTTGTTTATTTTTTTGAGAGACAGAGTGAGTGTGGGGGAGGAGCAGCGAGAGGGGAAGACACAGAATCCAAAGCAGGCTCCAGGCTCTGAGCTGCCAGCACAGAGACCGACGTGGGGCTCAGACTCACACACTGCGAGATCATGACCTGAGCTGAAGTCGGAAGCTCAAGCTACTGAGCCACCCAGGGGCCCCATCCCTTTCTCTCTCTCTCTCTTTCTCTCTTCCTTCCTTCCTCCCTCTCTCTCTCTTTCTATCTTTTTTTCATTTAACAGAGGACGGTCCCACCAAGGCAAAAGTGCTCAGGGCCCATGAAAATCAGAATGCAACCCTGGAATGAATGTACCTGTAAAAGAAACACAATGAAAACAGAATCGTGGTTCCTAACTTCTAGCTGATTCTGCCTGCTGAAATTTCTATACCTCCTTTCTGTGCTTCTCCAGTCCTTGTTTTGTTTTGTTTTAAGTTTATTTATTTCTCAGAGAGAGAGAGAGAGAGAGAGAGAGAGCGCACAAGCAGAGGAAGGCCAGAGAGAGAGAGGGAGACACAGAATCTGAAGCAGGCTCCAGACACTGAACTGTTAGCGCAGAGCCCAACACCAGGCTCAAATCCACAAACTGACATCGTGACCTGAACCAAAGTTGGATGCTTAACTGACTGAGCCACCCAGGCGCCCCATTTTTTAAATTTCTTTATTTCTTTTGAGAGAGAGAAAGAGAGGGAGAGAGAGACAGAGAGACAGAGACAGAGAGAGAGAGAAAATGAGTAAGGAAGGGGCAGAGAGAGAAGGAAAGACAGAGAATCCCAAGCAGGCTCTGCATTGCCCAGACAGAGCCCGAAGTGGGGCTCGAACTCAGGATCCGCGAGATCATGAACTGAGCCCAAACCAAGAATCAGACCCTTAACCAATTGAGCCACCAAGGTGACCCCCCTCCTCCCCACCAAGTCCTTCTTTAAAAAGGAGATTAAATGTGTTAGGACTTTAAAGACCTACTAGCACCACGTTAATATTTAGTCCTGGGGAAATCAAGAAGGGTCAGAAGAAATTGAAAAAGGAAAAGCTTCCTCGGTCTGTGACTTTTTTGTTAGCCTGTACACCTAAAATTGCTTGACGCGCCTGTGGGTTCTTCCTGTACTGGGGGGACACTGGATTTGATGACGATGGTGACGAAGGTGACAATATTGGTTATCATAGTCCTGTGGTCCAGATTTGGTATGAGTGCTTACTGTCTTTCTGGCCCTGGGCTAGACACTTTCATATTCAAATCTCACATAATCCTCACAAGGACATTGGGAACATGGTATTATTATTTCCATTTTATAGATAACTAAAGCTTAGGGAAGTTAAGTAACCTGCCCAGAATCACTTAGAAAATGTCTGAGCTTAAAAAAAAAAAAAAAGAAAAAAGAAAAGAAAAGAAAAGAAAAAAAAAAAAAGAAAATGTCAGAGCTTTAAATCCAGGTCTGAAAGGCTCTGAATTCCATGCTCTTAAAATCCAGGTTAACCTTCCTATTTTTTTCCCCCTTTTCCATTACTTTTCTTTAAAAATCACATTGTATGGGGCACCTGGGTGGCTCAGTCAGCTAAGTCTTTGACCCTTGATTTCAGTTCAGGTCGTGATCTCACAGTTTGTGAGTTCGAGGCCCGAGGCAGTCTCCATGCTGTCAGTGCAGAGCCTGCTTGAGATTCTCTCTCCTCTCTGCTTTTCCCCAACTTGTACTCTCTCAAAATACATAAATAAAAATAATAAATTAATTATTTAAAAATAAAATAAAAGTCATATTATATTTGTTTATAGTTTTGAATGGATGGTTATTCACATATGAAAATTTTAAAATACTGAGCAGTGAAAAGTAAGTCTCCTTCCCACCCCATCCCAAGATACCCAGTTTTCCTCATGAAACTGAGAATCCACTCATCAGTTTCTTTCTTTTCTATATATTTTTTTTTAATTTGAGAGAGAGCATGAGCAGGGGAGGGGCAGAGGGAGAGAGAGAATCCCAAGCAGGTTCTGTGCTGTCAGCATGGAGCCTGATGTGAGGCTCATTCCCACGACCCTGCGATCATGACCTGAGGAAAATCAAGAGTCGACGCTCAACCCATTAAACCAACCATGCTCCTCATCAGTTTCTTAAGCATCCTTCCAGTTTAATCTATAACTGTTTACATTTTTTAAATGTTTATTTATTTTAGAGAGAGAGAGAGAGCACATAAGCAGGGGAGGGGCAGAAGGATCTGAAGCAGGCTCCAGGCTCTGAGCTGTCAGCACAGAGCCCGATGCGGAGCTCAAACTCACGAACCATGAGGTCATGACCTGAGCCGAGATGCTTAACCACCTGAGCCACTCAGGGGCACCTGGTCAGTCGGTTAAGCGTCCGACTTCTGCTCAGGTCATGATCTCACGGTTCGTGGGTTCGAGCCCTACATTGGGCTCTGTGCTGACAGCCAGCTCAGAGCCTGGAGCCTGTTTTGGATTCTGTGTCTCCCTCTTTCTCTGACCCTCCCAGCTCACCCTGTCTCTCTCTCTCTCAGAAATAAATAAAACATTAAAAGAAATTTTTTTAAATAAGAAAAAAAATAGAAAAAGGCAAAATCATGACTCAGAGAGATATGAAATGGACACATGTTAAGGATATCATTCTTCTCATTAATCAACAAGGGAACCAGGCAGATGTTAGAATCACAGAATCTGAAAACAGACACATTTATAGATCAAGAGTAATGAACTGAATATGTAAATAAAGACAAAACTGGCTTTTCCATGGGGTGGGGGAAAGGAAGTCAATTAAACTTTTATTGGACAGAAAGAATTTGCATGTCTATAAAAATATTTTGCATGCTCTCAGCTACTACAATTTATAGAGTTGTACAATAACTCAAAGACAATGAAAGGCAGGTAGTTTGGAAAATGTTTGCTGACTGTAGACACATTTTTTTTTCCTTCCAAACTGATAACTACTCTATTAGGTTCTTAAGTATCCTTTCTGAATTCTCTCTAACAAGCAAACATAAATGTATACTCTGCAGTCTTTGTTATTATTTTTTAATGATTATTTATTTTTGAGTGACAAAGAGACCGAGCACAAGTGGGGGAGGGGCAGAGAAAGAGGAAGAAACAGAATTGGAAGCAGGCTCCAGTCTCCAAGCTATAAGCATAGAGCCCGACCCGACACCAGGCTTGAACTCACAAACTGTGAGTTCACGACCTGAGCCAAAATCGGACACCCTACCAACTGAGGCACCCAGGTGCTCCTACTCTGTAGTCTTTTTTTTTTTTTTTTAAGGAAATTTTTTTTAATGTTTTATTTATTTCTAGGAGACACAGAGAGAGAGAGAGAGAGACAGCGTGAGCAGGGGAGGGTCAGAGAGAGAGGGAGTCACAGACTGAAACAGGCTCCAGGCTCTGAGCTGGCAGTCAGCACAGAGCCCGACGCGGGGCTCGAACCCACGAACCGTGAGATCATGACCTAAGCGAAAGTCGGACGCTTAACCTACTAAGCCACCCAGGCGCCCTTCTGTAGTCTTTAAATACAGGTTTGATACCACGCTGCCCATGGATTCTGAAAAGTATTTTTTTTTCCAACTCCTTTTCAGATGATCTCCAACACCCCTGTCAATGATGGAGCTGTCACAAAGGAAGATTTTGCCTTATCTAAGGGTGCAAGGTGACAATTCTTCACCCTGAAGCCCCTGGAGGCATCCTGAGCCAGGACTGGACATGGCGCCATCTACGTACCCATCTGGGTTTGCAAAGACCACAGCTCTCAGGAAGAAAACCCCTGATGCTGGGGCAGAAAGAAGAGTTTGCAGAGAAGAATATAGTACTGGGGAGGAAGAAATTTTATTCCACCTTTCCAGATTCTTCCAGTTGGTCATGAGACAGGGGCACCTGGGTGGCTTAGTCTGTTAAGCATCTGATTCTTGATTTCATCTCAGGTCACGATTTCACAGTTTGTGGGATTGAGCCCCAGCGCGGAGCCTGCTTGAGATTCTCTGTCTCTGTCCCTCCCCTGCTCATGCTCCCTCTCTCTCAGAATAAATAAACATACTTAAAGAAAATCAATATGCCAAAGAACCATATCTTGGGTGGCAAAACTTGCTCCCTACAGTAACAAGTACGAAGAGACTGCAGAGTAGGATTCCTCATGGGGCCAAGCAGCTAAGAAAGGAGATGAAGCTGGCCAGACCGGGAAGTGGTGCAGATGGGAAACAGGCATGAATTCTTGCTCTAAAGGAGCAGCCCCTACTTGGTCCAGCCAACCATTGCCAAAACCGGACATAGGTCTGTAATTGCCAAGAGCCTCGTTTTTCAAGACAAGCCAGAAATAAAAATTGTTCATGTAAAAACCGAATATCTTTAAAACTGAGGGGTTTTACATGAACAATTTTTATTTCTGGCTTGTCTTGAAAAAAAAAAATGTATATATACAAGTGAGTTCATGACCAGAGCCAAAATTGGACGCTCTATCGACTGAGCCACCCAGGTGCTCCTTCTACTTGTATATATATATATATATATATATATATATTTTTTTTTTTTTTTGAGAGAGAGAGAGAGAGAGAGAGAGAGCATGAGTGGTGAGGGAGGCCTCCATGCCCAGCATGGATCCCAATGCAGGGCTCGATCTCTGATCTCATGATCTGAGATCATGACCTGAGCCAAAATCAAGAGTCAGACACTTAACTGACTGAGCCAGCCAGGTGCCCCTAAAGGAAGAATATTTTTAAAATCTAAATGTTATTCATTTTTGAAGAGGCTGATGAGAGAAAAACTCTCGAAAGGCCTGATATACAAGGGAAACCATTTCAGATTTCTTTCTAAGGCAACATGACTATATATAAACTTTGTTCAAACCAAAAGATTTACGGCCCATCACACATGCATTGAACATCTGCTTTGTGAATGAGCAGCCTCAAGAAAGCCATCGTGTCCTTGAGATATCGCTCAGTGCTCCTATTTCCTGCATTCCTTTAGGGTAAAACTCGTGATTCCTGCCTATATGCAAATCTATAGTCTTTTGGGCTTTTACAAGATGTAAAGAGTATATAGCCCTGTAAAATCTATTCATTCTCCAGAACATTTTCTTCCCTGTGAAGAGCGTGTTTCCCCAGGCAGCTGTCCTGACTTTGGTTCCAATGAAACTTTTCTTTTTACTTTTAGAGATTCTCAAAGCTTTGTTCATTTGCATCAACAGGTAGTTCATTCGTGGTGCTCAAAAATTTAGAAGGAAATGAGGTTTGTGGTGAAAGGTTTCCTCCCCTCCACACCCGTCACCTAGTTACCTGCATTAGAGACAAGCACAGTATCTTGCATCCTACCACAGATGTGCACACACAGAGGCAAATATTATTTTTCCTTTACCTACACAGATTATAACATACTTTTCACATTGTATGGGGCACCTGGGTGGCTCAGTCAGTTAAGCGTTCAGCTTCGGCTCAGGTCATGATATCACAGCTCATGGGTTCAAGACCTGTGTCGGGCTCTGTGCTGACAGCTAGCTCAGAGCCTGGAGCCTGTTTCAGACTCTGTGTCTTCCTCTCTCTGCCCCACTCCTGCTCATGCTCTGTCTCTCTCTCTCTCAACAATAAAAAAAAAAAAAAGTCAAGCATAGAGGCCCTTCTCCTGCACCTTTTGTCACTCACACAGATGTGCGTCTCTTCTACCAATGGTAAGGACAGAGTCGGCCTCACCTTGCTCCCACCTCATGGTGCTCAACCCAGGGTACACGCTCAAGACATTTTGCAGAACGGGGGAATAAATGCCAATGAGTTGTTCCCAGAAAAGCTAAAAGGGTTCTCCTGTTTGGGAAGATAGTGTCACCATTGCTCTAAGAAACTCAGACATCTCTGTTCTTCCAACCCAACACATTCCTTCCCGAGCAGGCACTGGACATAGTTTTAATATTTATTAGTATTATTTTTACTATTATTTTTAAATATTTATTTTTGAGAGAGAGAGAGAGTATGAGGGAGGAGCAGAGAGAGAGGAAGACACAGAATCTGAAGCAGGCTCCAGGCTATGAGCTGTCAGCACGGAGTCCGATGCAGGGCTTGAACTCATGAACCATGAGGTCAAGACATGAGCCGAAATTGGATGCTTAACCAACTGAACCACCCAGGCGCCCTGATTTTTACTATCATTAACATTGGTTTGTTTGTTTGTTCGTTTGTCTTAATCTCTACACCCCATATGGGGCTCAAACTCGTGACCTGAGATCAAGAGTCACATGCTCTTCCACCTGAGCCGGCCAGGCGCCCCCTACTATCAGCATTGTTATTTAACTATCACTTATTGTCCAAATACCAACTCATTACTCTTTTTTTTTTAAACCTTTTAATGTTTATTTTTGAGAGAGAGAGAGAGAGAGACAAGGGAGGGGCAGAGAGAGAGGGAGACACAGAATCTGAAGCAGGCTCCAGGCTCTGAGCTGTCAGCACAGAGCCCAAGGCAGGGCTCAGTCTGATGAACCGGGAGATCATGACCCGAGCCAAAGTTGAATCCTTCCTGACTGAGACACCCAGGCGCCCCTCATTACTTTCTTAGCTCATTACTCTTCACATCCACTATTATTAGCCCCATTTTTTTTTAAACTTATTTCTAGGAGAGAGAGAGAGACAGCGTGAGCAGGGGAGGGTCAGAGAGAGAGGGAGTCACAGACTGAAACAGGCTCCAGGCTCTGAGCTGGCAGTCAGCACAAGAGCCCGACGCGGGGCTCGAACCCACAAACCGCGAGATCATGACCTAAGCGAAAGTCGGACGCTTAACCGACTAAGCCACCCAGGCACCCCATTAGCCCCATTTTATAGGTAAGGAAATGGAAGCACAAACCGGGTCAGTACTTTGCCGAAGCTGATTGCTTATATCTGATTATAGTTTTCAAAGTTCTTCGCTTCCAGGAACTCGGCCTTCCTGGGAAGCAGGTGTGGGTTTCCATGGCCCAGTCCAAAGCCATAGGGCCGTTGGGGGGCAGGTGCAGAGCTACAACCCAGGTCTTCGGGACTGGCTCAGACACAGGAAGGCTTCTTGCACTGTGTACGAACGTGAAGTCCATGCACCACGTGGGTCTTTCTGCTGGTGGGGGTTTGGGATCCATCCCTGCACAGGGAGCCTGGGCTAACTCAAGACTAAATTCACCCAGGGGATGCAGGGTTTCTGCAACGGAGAGGAAGAACCTGTGGACAAAAACTTTCATCCCACAATACGGGACTGCTTCCTGTCACCATGTGTACCGCCCGGGCCCGTTGCTCATGCTAGTAACTCTCCTTGGTACACTTTCATCCCATGCTCTCACTCTAACTCCTCATATTTCGCAATTTACCTGCCAACTTCTCTCTTCCAGAAAACCCCTGCCCCTCTCAGAAGCTGGATCAAACGGCAGTCCTCCAGGCTCCCACAGCATCAGATGATTCCTTACATCTTTATGCTTTCTACTGTGTATTAAAAATATGGGGACTGCATTCTTTCCCTCTAAATAGACTGAGAGCCCCTCAAGGGCAGGAACCTCCCTTTTTGAAGATTTTACTTTTATTTATTCTATTAGAGAGAGAGAAGAGAGAGCAGGGAAGAGGCACAGAGGGAGAGAATCTTAAGCGGGCTCCACGCTCAACATGGAGAGCAATAAGAGGCTGGATCCCATGACCCTGGGATCCTCACCTGAGCTGAAATCAAGAGGGGGATGCTCAACTGACTGAGCCACCCAGGCCCCTCTTAAGATTTTGTGTCTAAATAACCTCTATACCCAACATGGGGCTTGAACTCACAACCCCAGGATCAAGAGTCACATGCTTCAAGGGACAGAGGCAGCCAGGCAGCCCAGGGACCTCACTTTCTCATCAGGGTGTCTCCTAAAGGCTGTGCCTGGTGCTCAGTAGTAAATGCTTATGAACAAAAATAAATGACCAGGGGTGGGTTCAAATGCCTTTGTTCCGCCATCTTTCAGACAGTTTCCTATTCATTTCTGGCACATAGAAGATGCCCGGTTAGTTTATTGAATTGAATTAAACATAATTAATCATTCTCCAAATACATCCCGCATCTGAGCTGAGAAATTACTTGGTTCTAACAGATTTAGATCAAAACCATGTGGGGTACAGCGCCCAGAACTCAAACAAAATATGTGCTTAAGATACGCCTCTTTCCTTCCTCATTTGGACTTTTGAAAAAAGTTGGTGGGAGGGGCGCCTGGGTGGCTTAGTCGGTTAAGCGTCCGGCTTTCGCTTAGGTCATGATCTCGCGGTTCGTGGGTTCGAGCCCCGCGTCGGGCTCTGTGCTGACTGCCAGCTCAGAGCCTGGAGCCTATTTCGGAGTCTGTATCTCCCTCTCTCTCTGACCCTCCCCTGCTCACGCTGTCTCTCTCTCTCTCCTAGAAATAAAATAAAAATATTTAAAAAGAAAAAAAAGTTGGTGGGAGTGAGGACTCTGTGTTCGTTCCTCCCAAAGAGTCCAAATTTACCAGGAGAGTCTTCCCCTGATGCTGCCCAGTGCTTGGGGGCTGCTGTTTCACGGTGGCTTCAGCCTCCGGGTAAGGAAGGGTCTCCCGCCCTGCACAGACGGGTGGAGACCCCAGGCTGGGAGGAGAAGCGCGTAGTAGGCCGGGTTGTCATGGACCCGGTGGTATTCTAAGGGAGGCCCGCTCCTGAAGTCCATCTTAGGGCTCCCTCCACCCAACTGTTGCGCAAATCAGCACAGAATAGGCCCTCACTACACCTTAAACCTAATCAAGGGCCAAACGAAGCGGGCACGGTACCCGCCCAGCGAGAGGACTGGGTCCACCAGCGCCCCCTCGCGGTGCTCCGCACCAAGCCGCCACCTGGGAGAAGCGTCCCTGCGGTCCCACCAGCGAACGCTGGACACCACAAAGGACCCGAGCTGCCAGGGGAGGGGCCCCTGGAGGGTACGTCGTCTACGCCTCCACCACCCCCATTTTTAGAGACGGACACTGGGCCCAGGAGTGTAGCTCGTCCAGGGGGGCCCGGGAATGCGCTCCAGCGGCTCAGGGCGGCGGTGTGACGGCGGAGGCCTCGAGCGACCTGCGGCCGGGCTGCGCTGGCACCTCAAGCAGCCCCTGCTGACTCACGGAGAGGGTGTCCTGGAGGCTGCCTGGAGGCGCCGGTGGGGCACGCGCGGCCTCCCGCGGCGGAGCTACAGCTAGAACCCGGACGGGCGGACCAGCGCCGCGCCTCCGGGAGCTCGCCGCCCGGTGCATGGCGCCCCCCAGCGGGCACGGGGGGGGCCGGGAACGCCGCGCGCTCCTGGGCCCGCCGCGCCCCCGGCCGCGCGCGCGCGCGCTCGTCCCCGGAGCCCAGCCCTCCGCGCGGGCAGGCGGGATCCGGAGTCCTCTGCGCCGCGGGGCCGGGGGCGGGGGCCGGGGCGGGGCCGGGGGCGGGGGCCGGGGCGGGGCCGGGGGCGGGACCGGGGGCGGTGCGCTCCGGGTCGGCTGGCCGGAGGCCGCTCTCCTGCAGAGCTCGGAAGCCCCCAACTCTTGGTCCCGAGATGTCAGCCAGCAAGCGGGTGGCGAAGGTAACGGAGGTCGGGCGACCCCTTTCTCACGGCTCCTCCTGAGCCCCGTGACCTGCTCCTCGCCTCCCTCCCCCGGCTCTCTGAGCACGGTTATTTGTCCCTGGCACTTTAGCCCGGTCCGAAGGAGGAGTGGGTCCTCCAGAGGGGCGGAAGCCGGAGTTGGGGGGGTGGGGGGAGATGGGGGCATACGGGGCGGAGCTGTCCCTGGCGCCCTGGGCTGCGCTGGGGGTGGGGATGAGCTGGCCCCTCCCGAACTGGTTTCGGTTTCTTTTCTCCTACAAGAAACTTGTGACAATCGCTTGCTTGTCACTGAGGTGCTGGAAAGGTCCCAGGAGCCGGGCGCTCTGCTGGGGTGGAGGTAGGGGGGCGAGGGACACAGATACCCGGAACAAGGTCTTTGCCTTGGAGTAGCTCGTGACCCGCCCCTTAACTGGGCACCTACGTTTCTAGAGTCCCGACCAGTATGGGGTGTTGAGTAGGAATCAGGAACCAAGTTCCCTGGGTATTCTCGGGAGGAAAGGGTGCCAGGGCGGGGCTGGCAGGTGTCCTGGTGTGCACTCACTGCTTCTACAAATGTTGTCGAATGCCTGTTACGCGCTGGCTCCTGTTCTAGAAAGCAAGGAGGCAGAGATGAGCAAAAATCCGCCCTCTCCTGGAGCTTTCTTTCCAGTCAGGGACACAATTTGAAATAAAGTCTGAAAGGATGGGAAGGGTCAAATTCCCCAGGAGGGGGGAAAAGTCCCGGGTGTTTGAAGGGGGTTGGCCAGGAGGAGGGCACAGGTGAGGAAGGAAGAAAGGTCAGGTGAAATGGGTCTGAGATGCCCCAGACTTTGACTCTCTTAGAAGTGCCCTTCCAGTATGTACAGTGGGAGTGGGCTTAAGGGGGTGAGGAGGGCTGCCTTCTCCTCTCTGCCCTTGAGAGATAGAGGGTCTCAGATTGGGGCACAAAGCAGGCTCAATCCAGAAGAACTGAAATCTGGAGGTCGGCAACAAAATGGGGCAAACGGTCTCTCTAGGCAAGTGGGAAAGAACTAGGAGCCAGTGTTTATCACACTGGCACCACTACGTGCCCGGCCATTTACATGAATTCATCAGATTCTCACAGCAACCCTGTGAGATAAGTCATATGCCCCCATTTTACAGATTAGGAAGTGGAGGCTCGGAGAAAATAACTCGATTGTCCCGGGTCACCCAGTAGGGAGTGATGGCACTGGAACTGGAGTCCAGGCTGGTGGGGATCTAACCTGCAGGCCCTTCTAGTGACCTCTTTACTTTCATTTTCTGTTCCTCTGAGTCAGGTGATTTCCTAACAAGCCTCAAGAAAGAGCTGTGTGTCCTAAATTGGGTTTCAACATCCTCAGGCTTGCAGAATCTTTTGGCAGAACTCTTCTATAACAGAAAAGTCCCAAGGGGCTCCTGGGTGGTGCGGTTGAGCATCTGACTTTGGCTCAGGTCATGATCTCACAGTTGAGAGTTCAAGCCCTGCGTTGGGCTCTGTGCTGACAGCTCAGAACCTGGAGCTGCCTTCAGATTCTGTGTCTCCCTCTCCCTTGGCCCCTCCCCTCGCTTGCACTCTGTCTCACTCTCAAAAATAAATAAACCCTAAAAAAATTTTTTAATACAATAAATGAGGGGTCATAGACTCTGTGCAGAAGGCACAAGAAGCAGTTTGTTGATATGAATAGAGTAGAGGCTAAGAGATAGGAGATGGGGCCAGGGTTGTGCTTATATGTTGAGGGTGCAGAGAAAGCTCACATGGTCCACAGTATGAAAAGCCCCTCCCAGACTGTGGACTGGATTTGAGCTTTTTCCACCTTTGTTTATACCACAGTTTCTCAGCCTTGTTACTATTGACGCCTGGGGCTGGATAATTCTTCATAGGATGTTTATCAGCATCCCTGGCCTCTTCCCAGGAGATGCTGGCGGCACTGCCCCAATTTGTGACAACCAGAAATGCTCTAGGTGTGCCCGGTGGCTCAGTCGGTTAAGTGTCTGGCTCTTGGTCTCAGCTCAGGTCTTTTTCCTTTTTTTATTTATTTTTGAGAGAGCGAGCGAGCACATATGTGCATGAGCAGGGTAGGGGCAGGAGAGAGGGAGAGAGAGAGTCCCAAGCAGGCTCTGCAATGCCAACACAGAGCCTGAACCGGGACTCGATCCCACGAACCGTCACATCATGGCCCGAACCAAAATCAGGAATCAGATGCTTAACTGACTGAGCCACCCAGGTGCCCCCTCAGCTCAGGTCTTGATCTGAGTCATGAGTTCAAGCCCTGCATTGGGCTCTGCAATGGCTGTGAAGCCTACTTTAAAAAAAAAAAAAAAAAAGACCTAGGCATTGCCCAGTGTCCCCTGGGGGGTGGTGTCAAACTGTCCCCAGCTGAAGTCCAATGGTTTATACCCATTTGCTGTTCCAGAGGAATATGACCTGCCCTTGAATGTCTTTTTATCTGTTATTGTTACTGGGGTTTTTTGTTTTTTGTTTTTTTTTTTTAAAGTCTGTTGTCCTCCAGGATGGAACCCAAAAGAGGAGACAATTTCCTTGGTCGATATACTCGAGAAGTACTGCATGCTGTGGGCTCACACTCCTGAGGCACAATAGCATATTAAAGGCTCTGGGAATTCCTGCAGTAAAGGAATCTGTTTAGCTCTGTGCTTTCCAGTGTGCTTGACCGTGGATCCCTTTTCCATCAATAACTATCAAGCTTGCATGCGACATGTGTACACATTTGCTCTGACCTTGGTGACTCTCCCCTTCTCTGCACAGCCTGGCTCAATGACCTCCTCTGCAAAACCTTCTCGCTCCCCTGGCCTCTTCCCTATTAGGCGTCCGTACACATTATTCACGTAGTCACATTCATGTTTTTGCTGTCACTCCAGCCAAGTTCTCGAGGGCTGGGCCTTTCTTACTCAGGTGTCAATAGGGGATGCTTTGTAAAGGGCTGGAGGGAGAGTCCACTGATGTCTGGGTGACCGGGCCACATCTCTGGGGGATGGGTGAGTCACTCCTTATCCCCTTGTTTCTCTGCATGGTGTGTAGAGTTCTCTGCTACAGTCTGCCTGAATCATCTCCCTTCCCCGCCCCTGGTCTGGAGGACGTTGTCTCTTCTGTCCACTTTGCCCTGAGCCCCGTAAGGGCCTGCCATCATGCCGGATACGCAGTGCCCACCCTGAGCAGAAGGGAGGGAGGGAGAGAATTAGGACCTTTCAGGAAGAGAGCAAGATGGGGGCACCAGGTTGGCTCAGTCGGTTAAGCGTCCAACTTCGGCTCAGGTCATGATCTCATGGTTCGTGGGTTCGAGCCCTGCATCGGGCTCTGTGCTGACAGACAGCTCAGAGCCTGGGGCCTGTTTCAGATTCTGTATCTCCCTCTCTCTCTGACCCTCCCCTGCGCACACTGTGTCTCTCTCTCAGAAATGAATAATAATAATAAAAAAATTAAACTCTAAAAAAAAAGGGAAGAGAGCAAGATGACAGAGGTGCAGGTGGTATCTTCATTTAGGAGGAAAGGCTCTGAAGAGGGTTTACTCCCAAGTGGTACCGTCCAGGGGCCCCTGGGTGGCTCAGTAGGTTAAGCAGCTGACTTCGGCTCAGGTCATGATCTTGCAGTCTGTGAGTTCGAGCCCCACGTCGGGCTCTGTGCTGATGGCTTAGAGCCTAGAGCCTGCTTTGGATTCTGTCTCCCTCTCTCTCTGTCCCTCCCCTGCTCGTGCTCTGTCTCTCTCTGTCCCAAAAATGAATAAACGTTAAAAAATTAAAAAAAAAAAAAGTGGTACCGTTTGGAAGCAGCAATCTGCATCTTCCCCGCCTAGTACCTACAGAGCTTGGTGAGGCTGAAGTCGAATAAGTCACTTAAAGCACGTAGCGCTGTGCCTGACACCTTCTTTTTTTTTTTTTTTTTTAACAAATAGTTTATTGTCAAGTTGGTTTCCATATAACACCCAGTGCTCATCCCCACAAGTGCCCTCCTCCATGCCCATCTCCCTCCTCCCCCCCACCCATCAGTCCTCAGTTTGTTCTCAGCATTCAAGAGTCTCTCATGGTTTGCCTCCCTCTCTCTCCCCAACTATTTCCCCTCTTCTTCTCCCCCACGGTCCTCCGTCAAGTTCGTCCTAATCCTCCTATACGTGCAAACATATATTTGTCCTTCTCTGTCTGACTTATTTCGCTCAGCATAACACCCTCAAGGTCTATCTGTGTTGCTACACATGGCCAGATTTCATTCTTTCTCCTTGCCATGTAGTATTCCATCGTATAGATGAACCACATCTTCTTGATCCATTCGTCCATTGATGAACACTTAGGCTCCTTCCCTGTTTTGGCTATTGTTGAGAGTGTTGCTATGAACATTGGGGTCCATGTGCCACTAGGCATCAGCACTCCTGGATCCCTTGGGTAAATTCCTAGCAGTGCTATTGCTGGGTCCTAGGGGAGTTCTATTGTTAATTTTTGAGGAACCTCCACACTGTTTTCCAGAGGGGCTGCACCAGTTTACATTCCCACCAACAGTGTAGGAGGGTGCCCGTTTCTCCACATCCTCGCCAACATCTAGAGTTCTCTGATTCCTCATTGTAGCCACTCTGACTGGCGTGAGGTGGTATCTCAGTGTGGTTTTGATTTGTATTTCCCTGATGAGGAGGGATGCTGAGCATCGTTTCATGTGTCTGTTGGCCATCTGGATGTCCTCTTTGGAGAAGTGTCTGTTCATATCTTCCGCCCATTTCTTTACTGGGTTGTTTGTTTTTTGGGTGTGGAGTTTGGTGAGTTCCTTATAGATTTTGGATATTAATCCTTTATCTGATATGTGTGCCTGACACCTTCTAAGTGCTCAGTAGATGAGGGCCCTGACTTTGCCCGCTTCTATCCCTCAGGGTGTCCTTTTTGGAACTTGGGACAGCTGGCTGCTGGGATAGTGGGGAGAGGGTACTGAAGTAGGGGAGACCGGCCCACTGCTCACTGATGCTCCCCTGCAGGAGCTGGAGGACCTTCAGGCAAATCTTCCCCCGTACCTACGGAACCTGTTCAGCCACGATGCCGACGTCCTCGTGTGGCACGCGCTCCTCCTGCCCGTGAGTGTCCCTAGGGATCATGGCCTTCGCTTAGGGTGACAGGCCAGAGCCGTGGGCAGGGAGGCCGAGGACTGGGTGAGAATTTTCCCTGCCGTGGAGTCCTTTTTTTAACTGGAGGTCAGTCATTGGTAAAGGAGGTCTCTGGGTTGATTACTTCTGAGGTCAGAGCAGACTGATGAGGAGGCTAAAAGATTTCTGGACCTAGTAGGAGAGCCCTTCCTCAAACCAGGGGTCACCAAGCCCACCAAGAAGCTTCAGCAGACAAATGGCATCACAAGAAGAAAAAAGATCACCTGGACCTTTGTCAGGGGCTAGGGATAAATTTCCTATTCATAGTTGGTAGAATTTGCCCCTTCGAACCCAAAATGTATTTTGTTTTCTTTTATTTATTTATTTTTTTAATGTTTATTTATTTTTGAGAGAGAGAGAGAGAGACAGTGAATGGGGGAGGAGTAGAGAGAGAGGGAGACAGAATCCAAAGCAGGCTCCAGACTCTGAGCTGTCAGCACAGAGCCTGACACGGCTTTCGAACTCATGAACTGTGAGATCATGACCTGAGCCGAAGGCAGATGCTCAACCGACCGAGCCACCAGGCGCCCCTTTTGTTTTCTTTTAAAGATTGTATTTCTGGGATGCCTGGGTGGCTCAGTCAGTTGAGCATCCAACCCTTGATTTCAGCGCAGGGTATGATCTCACAGTTCATCTGTTTGAGCCCCACATTGGGTTCTTGGCTGACAGTGCGGAGCCTGCTTGGGATTCTCTATCTCTCCCTCTCTCTCTGCCCCTCCCCTGCTCACACTCTCTATCTCAAAATAAATTAATTTTTAAAAAGAAATGTTTTTTTTAATTGATAGTCTTTTTAAAAATTTTTGTTTAATATTTATTTATTTTTGAGAGAGAGAGAAAGAGAGAGAGAGAGACAGAACATGAGTGGGAGAGGAGCAGAGAGGGAGACATAGAATCCTAAGCAGGCTCCAGGCTCTGAGCTGTCAGCATGGAGCCCGTCACGAGGCTCAAACTCCTGAACCACGAGATCATGACCTGACCCAAAGTCAAATGCTTAACTGACTGAGCCACCCAGGCATTCCCCCTCCAAAATAAATTTAAAGATCGTATTTCAGACAACTATTTTTTTTATATTAGCATAATTAACCTACAGTTGTATATTAGTTCCAGGCGTCCAATATAGTGATCAGACAACAATTATTGCATATGGCAATGCAGATAACTCATCTCTACCATTCTAATTTGTCTGCGTTTATTAGCTCTCTCTCTCTCAGTAAAATCTCCTCCTGAAAATAATATTCTAGGGGACCAGTCTGAGTGCAGGATTTCTATTTTATTATTAATAGACTGGAGATATTTTCTATGGGAAAGTCATCTATACCCCGTTAGTTAACATGGGCATAAAAATTAAAACAGTGAAAGTTTTGGTTAGCTCTGGAATATAAAAAGAACCATTTTTGGTCTTAAGCAATCTGTTTACCTGGCTTGGAGTGAGAACACCTGCTCTGGGCCACAAGTGCCAGAGGAAGAAGGTGCTAGAAGGTGCTCCCGGGACTGATTAGATCCCCAAGGAAGCTAGCTCTGAGGTGGATGAGAGTGAAGGTGGAGGAGCAGATGAGAGAGAGAGAGTGAGAGCATGAGTGTGAGCAGGGGAGAGGCAGGGAGAGAGGGAGAGAGAATCCCAAGCAGGCTCCACAGTCAGTGCACAGCCCAAGGCGGGTCTTCATCCCATGAACTGAACCGTGAGATCATGACCTGAGCCGAAATCGAGAGTCGGATGCTTAACCGACTGAGCCCCCCGGGCGCCCCATCTTTTCTTTTTGATTGTATCTATGAGAAGATGGACGTCGGCTGAGCCCGCCGCGCTGGCCATTCTACCATCTGTGTAAGTCAACCAGTACGCTGGACGCCTTACACTTACACCGTCACGTTGGTCAGTTCTTTTTCAATAAAACTGGAAAAAAATTAATTATTAATTAATTTAAAAAAAAGAGCTGAGATAGTCCTTAGAGCTCATCTAGTCAAATGTGACCCCGAATAAAGAGTCTGAGGCCCAGAGGCGGGATGCCCACAGTTGTTGAACAGCAAGAGCCAGGGTGGGACTTTTGTGACTCCCTGGCCAGTGTCCTTTTGTGACTCCACTAATGCGCAGCTCCATTGCCCAGTGAGTACAGGAGTCTCCTGGGTTCCTGGTCCTACCTGGGCACGTGCCACTGAGGATGCCTTGGAGCCCAGGGGCGAGGCAGGGAGAGGGGTAGCCAGACCAAGGCCCCGGGAGGAAGTCAGTCTTTTCAGAGCAGGCGTGTCCTGGAGCAGAGCTTGACCCCTTCTCTGGTGCAGGAGAAGCCCCCCTACAACCTCAAGGCCTTCCACCTGCGCATCAGCTTCCCCGAGGACTATCCGCTCAAGCCTCCCACAGTGACATTCACAACCAAGATCTATCACCCCAACGTGGGCCACAATGGAGAGGTTTGCCTGCCCATCATCAGCAAGGAGAACTGGAAACCTTACACCAAGACCTGCCAAGGTGGGGCTGGGCCTCGCCTAACGGGAGGGACTGATCCTGGAGTGGGGATTATGGGATTGATTTTGAATCAGAAAATGCCCTCAAAGAGAGGAGACAAAAATTGCGAGTCTCAACTGAGCCTGCCTTCGGATAGAAGGGATGCATCCTGAGATCCTGGGCTGGCTGACCTGGGCCTTCTCTGCTTCTACCTGGGCAGCTGGGACAGAGAGCAGCGTGGCCATGGGACATGGGGGGAGAGGCAGTGGCCTGTAGAGGGAAGGGCTGTGCTGCTCTGTCTGCAGACCTTGCTGAGGCCTACTCCTCCTCAGGCTCAGCGCCCTAAATGACAGGTTATGGGGCGCCTGGGTGGCTCGGTCGGTTGAACGTCCGACTTCAGCTCAGGTCATGATCTCAGGGTTCATGGGTTCGAGCCCCACATCCGGCTCTGTACTGACAGCTGGCTCAGAGCCTGGAGCCTGTCTTCAGATTCTGTGACTCCCCCTCTCTCTGACCCTCCCCTGCTCACGCTGCCTCTATCTCTCTCTCAGAAATAAATAAAACATTAAAATAAAAAAATAAAATAAATGGCAGTTGAGGGGATTGGCCCAGCAATGCCTGTATGCATCGATTAAGCATTTCTGTCCAGTGCTAGGAGCTTCACACACCGCCTTCATCCAGTCCCCCAGCAGCCCCATGCGTAGTGCTCTCATAGCCCATTGTAGAGATTGGCACACTGAGGCACACGATACGTGAAACGCTGGCCTGTGTCTGCCCGCTGGCTAGAGGTAGAGCTGGGACTCAGGAGGCAGGCCTGGCTGACTCTAGAATAGCGCTGCCCAGAACTTTCTGTAGCAATGCAAATGATCTGCAGCTGCCCCATCTAGTTCCCTAGCCCCTGGCACCTGCGGCTCTGGGGCACCTGAAATGTGATCCCACAACTGAGGCCCTGAATTCCTGACTGCAGTTCACTTTCATTCATGTCAACTGAGATATCTGCATGTGGCTAGTGGCCACCATATTGGATGGTGCATTTCTAGAGTCCGTGAGTGTTATCTGTGTGTGATCTATCCTGCTTCTGGACCAGCTCAGGAACTTCTTTTTTTCAGTGTTTATTTATTTTTGAGACTTGGCGCAAGTAGGTGAGGGGCAGAGTGAGGGGTACAGAGGATCTGAAGTGCACTCTGCACCGACAGCAGCGAGCCCGAGGGGGGGCTCGAACTCATGACCAGAGCTGAAGTAGAATGGCTAACTGACTGAGCCACCCAGTGCCCCAGGACCAGCTCAGGAGTTCTTACCTTAGAAACAAGGCCCCTGGGGGGGCGGGGGGGGGTTGGGAAGGGAGGAGTGGTCCTTGGGTGAGCTTCAGGAGGTCTGTATAGCACTCTTAACCTAGAATGGCATGTTGGTGCGTATTCACACGTGCACACGCCTCAAGAGCTGCCCACTGCCTTCCCTTGGTTCCCGAGCCATCCGTGAAAGGGTAGAAGCCAACGGGGCAACAGCACTTTACAGTCTGTAGCCCCAGAACCCCTTTTCCCAAATAAAAGTTGATTTATTTGGAATCATTTTTTTAAATTATTTTATTTCTTTTGAGAGAGAGCACAAGCAGAGGAGAGGCGGGGAGAGAGGGAGAGAGAATCCCAAGTGGGCTACGTACTGGCAGTGCAGAGCCCACTCAGGGCTATTTGGAATCTGAATATCAAACAGAAAAACAAGGCAGTTCTTGTTGAAAACGGAAACCCCATTGATCTCATTGACCGCCATGATGGGAAGTTTCTCAGAAGCTGCGGGACATGGTTTGAAAGCACCAACGCAGCCAGGCAGGGCTCTGGGCTCCATCAGTGAGGAACGAGGGGCACGTAACTTGGCTGTAATGTCATGATCCTAAGAGATCTTCCTCCTCGGGGTCCCCCGCGGAGTGAGTGTGGGGTTGCCGGGGGATTGGGGAGGGGGCTGCCCTCGCCTCCTCCCCAGGATTTCCCCCTCCGTCCTGATGCCTGACATCCTGACCCGGCTTCTCTCCCCAGTCCTGGAGGCCCTCAGCGTGCTGGTGAACACACCAGACATGATGCAGCCCATCAGGTTGGAGCTCGCAGACCTGCTGATGCAGGACCCAGAGCAGTTCCACAGGGAGGCCAGAGAGTTCACCCTCAAGTACGGAGCCGACCGGCCCTCCTAAGTGGTCCTGACCTCTCTCTTCACTGGATCCTCTCTGCGGGATGCTCTCTGCGGGATGGACGGACATTTCAGGGGGGGAGGGGCTGGGCCTCCCTCTCATTTGTTCCATGTTTTCCTTCTTAGGTGGTTAGTCATTAGCCTGTGTGTGTGTGTGTGTGTGTGTGTGTGTGTGTGTGTGTGTGTGTAGTGTGGACCCATTCCCAGGCTCACCCGGCCACGGCGTGCTTTTCCTCTTCTCTCTCTCTGCCCCAGAGCCAGAGGGGTTCACGTTCATACAGTGACAGGCCAGCGCTCCGGTGCTCTGTCGTCTCACAGACACAGGTCACCTTCAGGACAGCTGGCAGGAAATGAGCCCAGGAGCCACCTCGAATCCCCCTATGGCCCAGGTATCAGGGGGCAGAGGGGACATGAGGAGCATGGAGGGGAGGGCAGGCCCTTGGAGAGAATCATATTTACACTTGAATGATTTGTTTATTGAGTGTTTGAAGTCAGCCAGACTGTTAATAGGTACTTCATGTCTAGATTTCTTGCTAAACCTTTTTTTTTCCACTGATAAATCACACACTAAAGAATCTAATCTCTATCCAGAAATCTGACTCTATGGTTGTTTTTTATAATGTTATACGCTTTAATGTTTATTGTTGAGAGGGGGGAAGGGGCAGAGAGAGAGGGTGACAGAGATCTGAAGCAGGCTTTGTGCTGACACCAGAGAGCCCGACACGGGGCTTTGAACTCACAAACTGTGACATCATGACCGGACCCAAAATCAGATGTTTAACTGACTGAGCCACCCAGGCACCCCAAATTTTTTTTTCATTTTTTGCGAAAGTCAGTGTGTGAGCAGAGGAGGTGCAAAGAGAGAGAGGAACAGAGGATCTGAAGCAGGCTCTGCACTGACAGCAGAGAGCCTGATGCAGGACTTGAACTCACAAACTGCAAGGTCACAACCTGAACCAAAGTAAGATGCTCAATCCACTGAGCCCCCAGGCACCCCAGGCTTTAAAACCACTTGCAGTCTGGGGGCCAGGCTTCAAGCTGGGAGGAAGCCCTCCAGCTTCCAGTCCAGGGTGGGGCTGGGGGAAGGGGGTACACAGAAAGCATCTGCTCGTCCACCCATTGAAGTCACAGATTAATATGGAGCCAGCGGAGTGTTTATGGAGAGGATGATGTGGTTTAATCAGGAGAAGGTGAGGGTTAGCTCCATCTCCCAAAGGTGTGGCCCTCTTCCCAAGTGGGGCTCTCTGGGCTTCGAGCCTCATGTAACCCCAAACACCGTGGACAAAGCTGGCCACACAGAGAGGCTGTCAACATGCTCCCGCTTTACAGATGAGGCAACTTAGGCACAGAGTGCTTCGGTGGGTTGCCAGGTCCGCTCTGCCAATCCGGGCAGAGTCCACACTGCCTGCTGCAGTGCCAAACCAGCTGATTTTCGTTTGTGTTTTTCATGAGCTGTTCTCATCTGCACACAAGCTCCAAATGGCTGATTAAGCCAGACAGGATTGTGAGCAGGAAGTTATAAGCAGCTCAGGAGCAATAGAAACCTTTTTTTGCTCTAATGAGCAATAGAAAAGCCAAGCCAACAGAGGGCGTGTGGGAGGCGGCATGGGCTAAATAGGGAAGGGGTGTTAAGGAATCGACTCCTGAAATCATTGTTGCACGATATGCTAACTAACCTGGATGTAAGGTTTTTGAAAAATTAATAAAAAGTAAATAAAATAAAAATAAATAGGGGCACCTGGGTGGCTCAGTCCGTCAAGCGGCCGGCTTCAGCTCAGGTCATGATCTCACAGTTTGTGAGTTCAGGCCCCGTGTCAGGCTCTGTGCTGGCAGCTCAGAGCCTGGAGCCTGCTTGGGATTCTGTGTCTCCCTCTCTCTGCACCTCCCCCACTCACTCTCTGTCTCTCAAAAATGAATAAATGTTTTAAAATTTTTTAAATAAATAAATAAAAGAAAAGCCAAGCCAAGCCAAAACTTCAGCCCAGGCCCAAGGGATTAATTTAACCTGAAGGAAGGACCTTCAGGGGGCAGTGAGTCGAAGTTGCCGGAAAACTACTACTCACAGGACACAAATGTAGGGTGTCTTTGAGTTGAGGGCATCACCCCAAGCCCCACTAACCTAGTTTGAGATTTCTCGAGAATCTTCTATCCCAGCACCTGTCCTGGAATTCCCTAATCTGGGAGAAGGGTGGAAAGAGGAAAGAGAATTGGGAAAAACACCACCGATGGCTCAAAACATGTGAATGTGTTTACTTCTGGCCTCACACATTGAACACTTAATGTGACAGGCACCGGGCAAAGCTTTCTGCTGATTTCATTACCTCGTTTAACCCTCCCAGCACATCCGTGAGATTTGAACTCCTAGTATGCCTGTTCAGATGGTAAAGAGGCTCAGAGAGGCTAAGTCACTGGCCTAAGGTCACACAGCTGCTTAGTGGTGCGACCGAGGCCATCGTACTTTCCCAGATGGTGTCATGGTTGTTGAGAAGATCGTGTCAGGTGAGGAGGCCTGGAGGCCAGGCTTTATTATCCAAGAGTGAGTGAGGTTCTTGGACTGGGGGGAAGGGTGTAGGGTGCACCGAGGGGCCAGACAAGATTTTACAAAAGTACTTTTAATGCATTTACGACTGGTGCCACCTGCCCTGCTCGAGCTCCAGCACTGTGGCCTCGGGGCCATGGCCGGTCAGCTGGGCATCCTGCCCACCTCCGCCTACCGCGCCAGTCAGCTCCTCATTTTTTCTTGGTCTTCACCAGTCCCTTCTGCACCAGGCTGCGGTACAGCTCCTGGATGTAGGTGTAGACGCACTTGGAGTCAGGCACTGCCAGCCGCACCATGTCGTCCACCTCCAGCAGCTGGGCACAATCGGCCAGTTTCCTGAGGGGCAGGGGTAGGGGGCGGTGAGCAGCAGAGCCAAAGCCGAAGGGTGTGGGGCACAGGGGAATGGGGCCACCCAGCAAGGATGAAACCCACAGAATTGTGTGTGTTGGAGCCGGGAGGTCATCTTGGCCAACCATCCCATTGCACGGATGAGATCACTGAGACCCTGACAGTCTGCCCTCAAACATAGCCTGGCCTGATCCCAGGGCCCATGTTTCCAGTGCGCTGTGTGTGCTCATGTGGGAGGAAGACCTCTGGTTTCTAGTCCTACCTTAACCGCCCCCTCGACGTGCTGGCCCGCCTGTGCTCTGGAAGGCCAAGCGCCTCGGTGAGTTTAGAGCACGGAGCCCAGTGCTAGCCAGAGTGCAGCTTGCATCAGCACCGTCCACAAGGTCTGAAGATGCACGGTCTCCTTCATGCACCCTCTCTGTATTTCCTGAGGACCTACTGTGTGTCAGGCACTCCTGTAGGGAATTCAGCACCGTGCAAAACCCAGACTTCCCCACTCGTGTCACTGACAGTCTCGTGGCAGAAGGCGGGCAATAGTCAAACATGTTGTACATGGTCCATCAGATGAGGAGAGGGGCTACAGGGAAATAAGACAGGGAAGGGAGACGGGATAGGTTCCTATGTTGGGGGTGTTTTTTAATAGGGTGCTCGAGGAAGGCTTCTTAGAATAAATCATGTACATATCTGAGGGAAGAGGATTCTGGGCAGAGGAAACAGCATGTGCAAAGGCCCTGAGGCAGGAGTGCTTCACATGTTTGAGGAACTGCATGGAGTTTAGCAGCAAGTCCTCTTTTTCTAACTTCCCAGCTGCTCTTTGGGGCCATGGGCTGCTTCTGGCTTTGCCAAGCCTGATAATCAGAGCAAACCACTGT